>VZUI01010061.1:0-168960 GCA_013401135.1 Cettia cetti
CGCGGCTGCCGCGCGCTCATTGGTCCGCTGCGAGGGGGAGGCCCCGCCCCGCCGCGCCCTCCGGCGGCCATGGCGGCGCCGCCGCTGCCGGTGGCGGAGCCGCCGCCGGGGGACCCGGCCGAGCCCAACCCCTTCTCCTTCCGCGAGTTCGTGCGCTCCAAGTCCCGCGGCGGTGACGGGGCGGGCGGTGACACACAGGTAAGGCCCTGCGCGGCAGCGCGGCCGGGATCCGTCCCGTCAAGGCTCCCACCTCAGCCCCGCTGTCCCCTCCGCAGGCGGCTTGGCCCGGGCCCGTGGTGCCCCCGCTGCCCGCGGTGCCCGCAGAGTCGGGGGACGAGCAGGAGCAGGAGGAGGAGGAGGAGGAGGAGGAATGGAGCGAGAGCTACCAGCCGCTGGCCGTGGAGCAGGCCCACCTGGGCAGCGCGGCCCCGCTCGGAGCCGCCCCGGGGCCGGACCGTGTCTGCCCCCGGCAGCCCAGCTACGAGCAGGTGAGCGCTGCCCGCCCTCCCGGCACCTTCCTCTGTCAAAGCAGCTCTGAGCTGGGCGCCGGGTTCTTGCAGAACAAGCCGTCACAGCCTGCTGCCACCAAGAGCTGCTGAGGAAGAGAATTGGGTCTGGAAATGTGCTTTACAGCATGATCAGGTCCAGTACTTTCTCTGTCCCGCTGCCCTGCACATGACCCAGGTGACTTCCTCGTGCTCCTGCCCCTTGAGGTCATGTTGATTTAGAATCGGCAGCATTAATTAGTGGTTCAGTGCCACATTCCTGTGTCCCACAATGGTTTCCAGATGGGTAAACTGAGGGGAAAATGAAGGTTGACTGTTTTAGAAAGCACAAGGATTTTCAATATTAAAGCTGAATATTCTGTTATTGATCTTGGATTGTTGGTGTTCTTGTGAAAATGCGCCTCAATCCTAATAAGATTTTTTTTATTTCTTTTTTCTTAGCTAAAAGAAGAGAATGCTGTTTTGAGAAGCAAGATCAATAAGCTTCAGATTCTGTCTGAAACTCAAGCAGACAAGTGCGTGAAAAGAATTCTTTTTCCTCATAACACGAAACCACAAGATTCTTGATCCTTTCCCAAAATTTCCTTCCTAAAATATTTAATGGTACAAGTGCTTACTCTTATTTTTATTATCTTACAAGAGTGTGCCATCTCTTATTTTTTTAAGGATGAGGAAGCTTGTGAAGAAGCTTGAGGAAAACAAAATCAAAGAAGAAAAAGAAGCACAGGATTTGGAAGCAATGGTGCAACACGTGGAGCAGAATCTCCAGCTGATGACTGTAAGTGTTGGCTTTAGGTTTAGATCAGATATCAGGAAGAAATTCTCCCCTGTGAGGGTGGGGAGGTTCTGCAGATCCCAGAAAGGAGCAGTGAGGAAGGAAGGAAGGAGGGAGCTGTTCCTACCTCCTAAAACTTTCAGAACACAGATTGGTGTAACACAAACTTTATCCCTCCAAGTTCTGTGCTGGAATCGCTCATTCCCACACAGCTCAAGCTGCCTGGTTTATCCTCAGCACCCTGTGCTTCCAATAATCTCTGTTCTGTTGCAGAAACGGGCTGCCAAAGCTGAGAACAGCGCTGCCAAACTGAGGCAGGAAAATGCACAGCTCCAGGTACAGAGAGCACTGTGGGGCTGCAGGGGTACATCTCAGAACTGAGCCAGTGGAAAGGATATTGCAAGGGGTTTTGCAGGCTCTGAGGAAAACATTTTCAGGTTCAGTAAAGGCCTGGGAGCTGTGTCCTGTCAGAGGCTGGGAGGGCCTGGATGGTGCCAGACTCTTCAGTGGTGCCCAGTGACAGGATGAGGAGCAAAGGCCAGAAACTGAAATGAGGAACTTTGTTCCATGGAGGGTGGCAGAGCCCTGGAGCAAACTGTCCAGGGAATGTGTGGAGCTTCCCTCTCTGGAGACATCCAAACCCACCTGGAAACGTTCCTGTGTCACCTGGCAGGGGGTTGGATACATCCAGAGGTCCTTTGCAATTTTGATTCTGGGAAGATTCTCCCTCCAGGCAGGTTCTGGGATCTAATCACTCTTTATTACATTGTTTTATTGCATTTGCTGTTTAATAATTAGTTAATTATTACATTTCACACCCATCAAACTGCTGTGTGAATGTTTCCATTAGCTGTAGAGTATCTGCTGGAGTTCTGGGGGTGTTTCTCATGGATTTTGCCCGTTCCTCTCAGGCTGAGCTGAGGAATTGCAGGCTGGAGAAGGAGGCGCTGTGGGCGGGCCAGGCGGGGCTGGCCGCGGCCAAGCAGAACGCGGAGGTGGCGCTGCAGCACCTGCTGCAGGTCACAACCAGCTCCCGAGCTTCCATCAGGTGAGCTGGGCTGGGACAGGTCTCCTGACACCCGCCCAGGCACTGGGCTGCATCCTGGGCTCACAGAGAAACGTCCTCAGTGGGGTTTTTTAGGATTGAAATTCAGGGGTTTGTGTTGTGTGCCAGAGGAGCTATTCCATGTTCTTACCTGCAATGTGTTTTCCTCTAAGTGTAGGTAGTAAAAATAACTGGAAAGTGGGAGTCTCTGAGTTCCCAGACCTGATAAAGTGCTGCTTGATAAATCACAGAATGTGGGAAAACTCTCCCAAAACTGCCTGGCTGCCTGTCCCCACATCTAACACTGCATCTCCCATTCCAGGCAGCTGCTGTCTGGAGCAGAATCCCTGCAGCTCATCGCTGATCTCCTGAAATCCATAGACAGAATCTCTGAGGTGTCAGAGGATGGACAGTGAGTGACTCACACAACACGGAGGACTTTGTTTTCATATGGAAACCATTACTAAAAAGTGAATTTTTGATGCTTGGCCTCATTTCGACGCGCCAAACCGCAGACCTGGCTTCTCCATCCCCTCCCGCGGTGCAGCCACAGGCGGAACGGACCAGACAAACAGCAGCCCGTTCCCGTTCCTGCCGGGCTGGGGGCGCGGCCCCTCTCCCGTGCACCCCGCAGTTCCCCCGGGTTCCGGCTGGGATCTGCGGGCACCCCACGGTTTGCCCGGAGCTCTCTTTCGGTGCTCTGGCTGTGGAGAGGGGAAGGCCCGTGGGTCAGCCGGCCGTGGCGCTGTCCCGGTGCCGGTCGGGCCGTGTGGCGCTGTCCCGGTGCCGGTACCGGCCGTGTGGCGCTGTCCCGGTGCCGGTACCGGCCGTGTGGCGCTGTCCCGGTGCCGGTACCGGCCGTGTGGCGCTGTCCCGGTGCCGGTACCGGCCGTGTGGCGCTGTCCCGGTGCCGGTACCGGCCGTGTGGCGCTGTCCCGGTGCCGGTACCGGCCGTGTGGCGCTGTCCCGGTGCCGGTACCGGCCGTGTGGCGCTGTCCCGGTGCCGGCGCGGATTGGCTGCGCAGTGTCACGTGCAGGGACAGCTGACCCGCGGCCGCAGCGGCGATTGGCGGAGCGGGGGGGCGGGGCCAGCGCAGCCCCGGTGGCGGCGGTGCCGCCATGTCCCGCGGGCCGGGCCCGGCCGGGCCCCTCCGCTCCCCTCAGGGTCTCGACCTCGATGCGGAGCGGGAGAAGATCCGCCGCGAGATCGAGCAGCTGGAGCGCAGCCTGCAGCCCGGCGAGGCGGAAATCCAGCTGTCCCTGTCCGACTCCAGCCTCATCTCCGGTACGGCTTCGGGGGGGCTCGGGGCGCTCCCCATGCAGCCGCCGGTACCGGCACTTTGCGCGTTCCCTTTGCACCCACATACCGCCGGCAGTGAAATGGCGGGGCCTCAGCGGGCCTCACAAACTGCTGTGAGAGCCGCACCATCCCCCAGCGCTGCGGCGCCTCCTGAAGTTCATTTTCCAAAGCCAAGGGGAGCCGGTGATAGTTGCAGCATCCCTGTATTCAGCTTTGCTGTAGTTATCCAGAGCTGAACAAAATAAAACCCCAAAAAAAGCATAATGCTGAGTGTAACTAAATGCATTTTTTACTTGACAACGTTGTCAGTATCCAAACCCACTGATGGTCATATCTGAGATCTCTCTGATGCTTTTTCCTCTGTGCTTTAATTGAAAAGATTTGGGTTTAAAACTTCCCACTACAATCAGCGTTTTTGTATTTTGTTTGTCTAACAGATGATGATGATGATGATGATGAAGATTCTCATGATGTAATGGTAATTGTTTTCCCTTTAAGAATATATTTATGTTATATATATATATAAATATATTTATATTATATATATTTATCTTACACATAGCTGTGTATTGAAGGGAACAGGAGGAAGGGAAACCTCACCCTCCTCTGGGGAAATCCAGGCAATTGCCTTGGTTTTGTGCTCAGTAAAACCTGAATTTTGGGTATTCCTGCCCAGGACTTTGTTATTCAGTGTCAGAGATCTCTTCCTGTGCCAGGTGCCAGGCTCAGAGCCCTCCCTGCCCTGTGTCCCTGCAGACCCCACAGGCTGTGGGCACACAGCAGGTTCAGCTGAGGAAGTGCTGGGTTACAGAACTGGTTGTCACAGACCTGCTTTTCAAAGAACTGTTTTTCTCTGTTTTCTCCCTTAATGCCTTATTTGCCTCAAGGAAGTGGAAATAGAAGAGGACAGCGATGATGATGATGATGATGATGATATTGAAAGCCTGCCCCAGAATCCAGAAACTTGCCTGCAGATGAACCATGTGTACCAGGAAGTTATCAGGGAAAAGATTGAGGAAGTGGAGCTGCTCATTGCACAAAACAAAGAACAGCAGGTAAGCAAAGCAGGAGTGAAATGCTCATTTCTGTGCTTTTCTGGGCTGCCATTTGCCATCCTTCTTTCCACTCTAGCTCAGGACTCAAGGGGTTTACTGATGATTCCATTCTTTCTTACAATAAAAAATGCATATTTTACATGTTAGATTTTTGCTTGTTGTGGCAAATTAGTATTTTATTAATATTTTTAGTTACTTGCACTGTGCAAACTCAGTAAATTCCGAATCCCTCCTTTAATTCTTGCACTGATTTACCAGTCTGGTGCTGCAGGTTTGAACCCTGCCTGGGGTATTTGTGAGGGCTCAGCCACTGCTCTCTGAAATCAGGAATTTGGAGGAGACACTGATGCTGTTCATTCCATTCTTGTATTGCAGAAGGAAATCATGTCTGAGCTTCATGGTTCCAAAACATCCAAGGCCGGAGATGGCAGAAATCTACCAGCAAATGTATTTTTGGGTCATTTTATGAAGCCATACTTTAAGGATAAAATAACAGGAATTGTAAGTAAATATAAGCAGCTTCCAGACTGATGTGACTTCAGTGATGGATTTACATTGTCATGTGTTTAAACTGTTCTCATTTCAGGTGTGTAACTGAGTGTCACTCCTCAGCCTGAAACCTTTTTCCTCTCACTTGTCACTCTCCCTGTTTTGGAAATGTTTGTTCAGCTCTGTGAGTTCTGAGGAGTGGAATTGCAACCACCAGGGGCTTGAATGTTCTTGGGTTTAACTTAACTTTAATTGTCTTAATTTCCATGACCCAATTCCATACTGCTGTTTAAAGCACTCACTGAAATCTGATTTTGAAATTGAGTTTGCTCAGTTGCTGAGATTTTCTGTATTTTTTTTTTCATATTTTCTGAAGCAATTATTAGTACTTTTTTTCATTTTTTAAAAGGCCATCAGCAAAAGGAGACCTTGGCTTTTTGTGGTAGCCAAGATGTCAACTATCATCATCCATATATTAATATATTCAAGCAGTGACTGGTAATATTTCTATTTAAATGAGGTACCTGTGAGCTCTTGCTAACAAAGGTAACTAAGCAGTGTGAGTGTGACAGTTTGCACAAGTTTGAGTTTCCAGTTATTTTTGTAATTTTGTCTGCCTCTAACCCTTCTAATCCTCATCAGGGCCCTCCTTCCAATGAAGATGCCAAGGAAAAGGCAGCTCAGGGCATAAAATCCTTTGAACAGCTGCATTCAAAAAAGTGTAAGTAAGTTTGGGTGCTGTTCTAGAAGAGCTATAACATGCATATATTCATATAAAATATGTATATTCATAGTGCTATTGTGTCTGTGTGTTCCTATTTGCAGTTGAACATCAGCACCTCTGATTGACTCACAAAAAAAAGTCATTAAAAGGGAATGGGGTACTCTATAAATTATTTAATTGTGTCATTAATAACTCCTTTTTCATTTGTTCTGGTGCATCAGCTCCTGTGAGCACTTCTAAACCAAGCAGTAGTGCCCAGAGGGGGGAAGTTGAAGGGATACCTGCAGCTCCAGATGCTCACAGGGTGGTTCCTTTCTTGGGGTCTCCTTGGAGGCCCCAATTAAGCTGAGCCAGAGGCTGTGCCTTGCCCAGGTCTGACAGCATGCTGGTGTTTTAGGCAGGGAATTCTCCCTGCAGAGCTGGAGGACGTTCCCAGGGGTGCTGGGAGCAGTGGGTGTCTCCTGGCAGTGGTTTTGCACTGATTTCTGGCTGCTCCCCTGTCTGGTTTAGGGAAAACTGCAGAGAAGACTCTGCTGCAGAAAGCCGTGGTGAGCGACCGCCTGCAGCGCCTGCTCCAGCCAAAGCTGCTCAAGTGAGTGCTGCCCAAAAATCCTCTTTTCTCCTGCATGGGAAAGGAGGAGAAGGGAGATGGGGAGGTTTCACCTTCCTCCAGCAAGTTCCTGTGTTAATTGCTTGTGTTTGTGGGGTTTCACAGCCATCTATTTCTTCCCACTGGCACTGTGGTGTAACTTAAAACACTTTGCAGGGCTTGAAGCTGAAATTGTGATTAGTGGTGAGGCCTAATGGTGTGAGCAGCAAGGGATTTCTGTGCTGGAGCTGGCACAATCCTCATGGCTGTTGCACCAGCCATTGGTTCTCTGTGTAAACACCAAAATGGTTTATCTGAAATCTGTTGTGGGTAAGGGATTGCATTGAAGGGGCAAAAATATGGCAGTGAGTGTGCCTTGTGGGAAAACCTGGGAGAACAGTTTTTGTGGAAGTCATCTTGAAGGGAGGAATGATATTGATGGAGAAGGTGTCTCTGCTGTCCATCTTCTGATGCCATTGACCTCATTCCCATCTATCCTATTAAGTAGTGATCAAAATGTCTTCAAACAGGTTGAGTTACTGGAACCAGAAACTGGAGAAAGTCAAGACTGAAATAGAAAAACGGATCTTGGAAAAGCAAATCAAAGAGTTGGAGCAAGAAATAGAGGCAATTAAGTAAGAAGTCTTTCTCTGTTCCTGGTGAAAAATGAATTGTCTTAGAGTTTGTCTCAAAAAGTTCCCTCCCTCTACTTCTAGATGGGTCATTGGTGTTGGGTTGTAAAAAATTAGGTGCTGTTGTGGCTCTGCAGCTCTCTCATCTCCACAGTTCTTTACTAAGAACTGTGTTTGGGTCTTGATACACAAAGTGTAGTGCCTGCACCCAGTATAGAGGTGCTGCTTTAGATGATTCTTACTTTAGCAACAAAGGAGCAGAGCTCTGATATTTTTTCATGTTTTTGAGCTTTTGCTCATGAACAAATCTAGAGCAACATATTTGGATATGGCATTCATTGTTTCTCCTGCTAATCCAAGTGTTCAGTTCTTGTGGAGGTCAGGAACAGGTGGGAGGAATGAGATGAGGCAGGATCAAGAAGACAAAGGGTTTCATTAACCATTTAATATGATTCTTTCTTCCTCTTTGTTCCTTCTGCTTTAGCCAACTGCCAGAAAGTGACTTAATAGGAAACAGATTCGATGAGCATGACTGGGACAAAATTTCAAACATCCATGTGAGTTGGGGGATCAGCTGTTTTATTGCATCTGATATCTGTGTCCTTCTTCTTGAGAAAACTTGGCAGTAAGACATATCTGGAATGCAAAATACTGGTTTTCCTGTTTGTCCAGATGTCTTAATCCCAGCCATGAGGCTTAACATATTTTTGTTGTTTCTTTTAGTTTGATGGACAACATAGCTCAGAAGAACTGAGGAAGTTTTGGCAAAATTGGGAGCATCCAAGCATCAACAAAGAGGAATGGACTGAGGAGGAAATAGAGAGGCTGAAGAAAATAGCTGCTAAATACAACTACCTGGACTGGCAGACCATTGCCCAGGAGCTGGGGGTAAGGTTTGAGCTGGCAACTTGGTTCATTCTGGCTTTACTTTCCTCTTGTCAGGTTTGAAAAAACAATATTGATATTAATTCACTGTTAATGCTTTCTGAGGAGTGTCCAAGAACAGTACCAAAAAGGTTTGGTACTTGAGCTTTTCCCTCTTGCTTTTGTCCTCATAAATAACCAGTTACCTGCTTCTCTCTATTAAGACAAACAGGACAGCTTTCCAGTGCTTGCAGAAATACCAAATCTATAACAAAGATTTAAAAAGGAAAGAATGGACCAAGGATGAGGATCAGATGCTTTTAGAGCTTGTTCAGGAGATGAGAGTGGGAAACCATATCCCATATAAGAAAAGTAAGTGACCCACAAGTGACAAACCTTTCATTCACCTGGAATGCTTCACTCTTTCATTCTCTTTTCCTTGGTGGAAGCTGTGATCTCTGCCTTTCCTGTACCTATCTGGAGGTTTCATTATACCAGCAAGAACTTAATATGTCTTGGAACCTTTATCCATATTGGAAATTTGGCTGAAACTGGCTGAGCACCATTTATTAAGAGATTAAGGTGCTGCTTATGGCAATCACTGCTTGCAACTGTTGTCCAGATAAAAGAAGAAGCATTAATTGCAACCGAGTTAAATAAACCTTTTAATTTCCAGTTGCTTATTACATGGAAGGAAGAGATTCTGCTCAGCTGATTTACCGCTGGACAAAGAGTGTGGACCCCAACTTGAAGAAAGGACCCTGGACAGCAGAGGAGGATAATGTGAGCTCCATTCTCTGGGCCTGGAATGGCAGGGTGGGAATGTTGGGGTGCTGAGATGTGGCATGGCTGTGGATCTGAGCTTCTGCAGTGGCACAGAGGGGAGTGTAAAACACACCAAGGTGGCCACTTCACAGCTCAAGAGGGCTTAGAAGCTCCAAAACAGATTTGCACAGGAAATAAATGGAACTGCTGCTGTCTCAGGCTTGTTAGGGTTGATACTGGTGAGCATCTCAGCTCTTGCTTTGCCTGCTGCACACAGATGCTGATGGCTGCAGTTCAGAAGTACAGGGAGAAGGAGTGGTACAAAATCCGGACAGAAGTGCCGGGCAGGAACGACGCCCAGTGCAGGGACCGGTGAGTTCAGGCCGGGTACCAGCCCCAGAAATGAGAGAAAGCTCTGATCAGGAATGCTGCATTTCTTCAGCCTTGGAGTGCAGTGATGATCTGGCTTTGACAAGCACGACTGAATGTTCCTGGCTGTAATGTTTTCATTTTGAAGGTATTTAAAAGCGTTGCACTGGGATGTAAAGAAAGGCAAGTGGAGCTTGGAGGAAGAGGAGCAGCTGATTGAACTGGTTCAAAAGCATGGCCTGGGTAGGTGTTTCTGTGGCTTAATCTGTAGAAGTTTAGAGGTGTCATTGAGGTTTTCTCTTCTTTCATTGTAACCCCTGCAGGCTCTGCTTTGTACCGATTGTAACTTCTTTGTATTGTGTGTTCTGGGTATTAAGGATTTGAGATCCATTCATGCAGTAACTCTTGCCTCTTTTCCAGGGAAATGTATAGTATGTGTGTAATGGCTGCATTGAAAGGTTTGTTGCTCAGTTTATGGCAAAAATAGAAATGTTCTGTATCCTCTGCATCCTTTTCAGGTCACTGGAGTAAAATAGCTTCAGAGCTGCCACATCGGACTGGCTCCCAATGCCAGAGCAAGTGGAGTCTCATGATTGGCTCTCAGGTATTGTGGAAATCCTGCTGTGTCACAGTCTCATCTCTTCTCTTAAGTTTCTCTCAACTTAAAGTGGAATCCTGTGAAATCAATTTTAAAAAAATTGACATTGATTTCACACAATCAAGGTTTTTGTAGTGGATTTCACAGTTTAATGTTTTGGTGGGTAAAGCAGCCTTCATTCTGAAGAGCTGAAGTTAATTTGCTATATATTTCTATACTATCCAGAATTCTTTCCTGCCTTGATATGCCTGTAAGGATGGGATATATGTAGGTTTTCATGTCTGTACCTCATGAGTTGCCAGTTTTAGTCCCAGGCACTCAAGAAATTCTGGCTGCTTAAGACCATATTGAAGATGGTCTTGTTTCCAAAATCTTGTTTCCTTTGGAAAAGGAAACTTCCTGATTTGAGAGAGTTGCAAGCCAGGGGTGAACACTGACTAAAACTTACGTGTGCTTGTTTGTGATCAAGAAAAAAAGATCTGGGGCGACCAAACGGCGCCACGCTGAGGAGAGCTCCAGCCCTTCAGAGAGCAGCAGTGAGGAGGACATGGAGCTGCAGCTGGAGGACAGCTCAGAGGAGAGCAGCACCACGAGCAAGGGGCGTGCAGTCCCCAGCATCGACCTGTGGATCCCAATAGGGACAGACAGGCAGGAGGCAATCAGAGAGAGATACAGAATCCTTTCCCCCTACCTCTCTGCTGCCAGGGCTGCTGCAGGGAGCAGCTGCAGTGACATTCCAAGGGAAGGATGTGACACGGACAGAGATGCTGATAAATCGTCTGAGCTGAACACCCTGCTGAAGGGCATTGGACATCCCTATGCCACAGATGTTCTGGTGAAGAATCCTGCAGAAGTGATGGCCAAGGTGAGCTGGGATGGGAGCTTGGATCAGAAGTTAGAAGGAAGTGCAGCTGCTGCACTATGGGAGGTGTTGAGTTGATAACATCTTACTGTTTATTCCCTTGTACTATTAAGTCAAAAAATGTGAAGATAATTACCCAATAAGTTCTGGGGTTTGGGTTTTTGGTAGATTTCTCACACAAAAGTTTTTTCTGAAATCGGCATTTGGTGTTGTGATGTTGCACAAGGATTGAAAGTAAGGGTCTTCAGAGTTGATTTCTTTTAATAAGATACCTTCAGCAGCAGGAATGTTGAAAACTTCTGCCTGCTATGCATATGCAGTGCAAATAATTTTCTTTGAGTGACTTTTCCCTTCTGTCTTTTCTTGTGTGCTTTCATCTCCAGGCTTTCCAGTGTGGAAAAGAAGTGCTGCAGGTTAGCCTGGAGGATATGAGAACAATATTAAAGGAAAACACGAACTTCCAGAGGAAACTGGTGAGTGCCTCTTGTGTCTTGTCTGCTCTTGTGACATGAGCACTGCCATGCTGTGCTTAGTAAGAATTTTCTTTTATATAATCACAGACCTTGCACTGTAATCCCAAGAGGAAAAGCTCACAGTTTTTTGTCCTAACTGCCCTGGGAATGGTTTGTCCTGGGACTAACAGCAGAGCCTTTCTAATGCGAACTCCTAATTGTGTATTTTTTCATGCATGGCAATTAAAGATGCTAAAACCTCCTGCCAGCCTTTTAGCCAAGCCCCCTGGAGTGGGTGCAGCTGTTGGCCAGGATGTCCTGGGGCTCTCAGAGCGAGCTTTGCGCCAGAGCAGGGAGCGCTGGAGGAGGCTGAGCCTGGACAGGAAGCTGCTGCTGGCAGTGACCCCTTGGGTGGGCAATGTGCTGCTGCCCTTCACCTTGCAGACTGGGAGGATGACTTTCCACCACACAAAAGGTACTGGGGACCCATCCTGCCTTTGTCCTTGCTCTCTGATGCCTTCTGAGGGAATTCCCAGCTGATTTGATGTTGGATTTCTTTCCAGCTGCCGCTATTCACAAGAAGATGAAGTCAGTCAGTCTCTCCAGCACTCCTCTGTTTGCACTGCTCATTCAGGTGAGTTTCACTGTCTCAATAGCATTACCTGCTTTCAAACAGTGAGAGTCTTTATTTTTCAGTATTTGAGGCTTAAATTAATGGCTTATCTTTGTTTCTTAAACAAATAATCTAATTACTGGACTAATCTGCCCTCATGGTTTGCATATGAAATTTCTTAAATAAATCCTGCATCCAAAGTCTGATCCTGCCAGGGCTTTTTTTTTTTTTTTTTTTTTTGTGAATTTAAAAATATCCCCAGAATCTTGCATGTGAAGCGTGTCCCCTCTATCTTGCTTTGTCACTGACCCCACCAAAACATTTTTGTTCTCATTTAGTTGTTAATGAAGCTCTCACCTTGCAGCTCTTCCAGATTGATACCAAAGGCTGTATGAAGATTATTAAGGAGAGGAAGCTGAAGCAGTTGGAGCTGCTTAAGGCTAATCAGGTATTGTATTTTTAAGCTTTTCCCACTGAAGTCTTGACTAAAATAAGCACTTTAATTGTGTGGCCACACAGTTTATATGTGTGTTAGCAGTTTGTTTTGGTTCAGAGGCAGAATAAAATGCGGGCTGTATGCCTTTTGTTCAGGAGGTGGCAGATGTGGGTTTGATTCACATCTGTGCTGTTTTAATCACCTTTCAATTTATCAGAAGTATAATTTAATTTACTTTTTTTTTTTTGCAGGCTTCCCAAAATACAGAGACTTCTTCAGGTACCTATCAGGACATTTATTTTTATGATGTGCAAGAACTTTCACGTAATTCATCACTGTTACATTAATAATCAGTTTAACTGAAGGAGAACTTTGGGGACAAACCTGCTTTGTCATGCTCATTTTTGCTAGCTCTTTAAACATGTTCCCCTTTGATAGGGACTGGAAAAAACCCCTGGAGGGCTGGGGAACCAGTGGCACTGGACCAGTTCAGTGGGATGTTAGGGTGCACTCCTGGCCCATCTCTGATTTCTGGGGGCAGTTACCCCTTGTTCAGTTGTGGGGACATGGCTTGATTAAATCAGGACTGTAGTGTTGTAGGAATTCTCACAAAAAGGAATTTTTTTTCCACATTCCTTGATGTTTAATGAGAAATGGCTTTTGGAAATAACTGTTCATTCATTGTAATTTTCTCCTCTGCAGGCAACTCATCCCAGGCTGGTTCTCAGAGGAATTCCCAACAGGGCATCCCAAAGAGATCTGCCTCGAGAGCCTCACGGAGCTGTGCCCCAGCTGTGAAGGGAGCTCCCTCAGCCCAGGGGCAAAGGCAGAAGCCTAAAACTGTCTCGGAATTGCTGCGAGAGAAGCGTTTAAGGGCATCCCAGGCCAGGAGGGTGATGCAGAGGACAGTGCTGGTTGCCCCACAGGTGCTGCTTTCAGGGCCTCTGATAATCCAGCAGCCACCACAGCAAATCATTTTGTCTGTACAAGCAGGGAGCAAACCTGCAGCAGCTGCTTGGACAGACAGCCAAGTACGGGGTTCACCAGTGCCCACAAGGACTCCTGCTGCAGGTTCTGCTTCTGCTCTTGTGCCTGAAAACCATTCCTCAGCAGTGCCAGAAACTGGGGAAAGCCCTGCTTGCTCACAAGGGACAGACCTACAGCCAAGTAAGAAACTAAAAGAGGAAGCTCTGGAAAGCAGCTCTGAAGGAGGGGTTTTTCCAGGTGTGAATCCAGCTGCAGCAGAGAAGGCCCCAGGCCAGGGAGGGTGCAATGGGCAGGTCACAGCCAGTAGCTCAGCTTCAGCAGCATTGCAAAACCAGGCTTTTGTGCCTCAGCAGATCACAGTGGTGCCTCCTGGCCTGAAGTCTGGCCGATTGCCCCTTTCCACAGCAGTCACCTGTGAGCTGCAGAGGAAGAGGCCACAGCAGAGGCCAGTCAGCCTGCTGCCTCCTCTTGTCACTCCACAGGCTGCTTCTCCCGTGATTGGCAACAGCATCCTGCCCTTCAAGTGGGTGGTAACCCCCCAGGGTCTGCTCCTCAGCGCTGTGCAGACTGTGGTGGGTGTTCCCCAGGAAAAGCCAGCTGCTGCTTGGACAAGGCAGTGTCAGACAGCTGTGACTTCCAAAGGCAGTGTCTGTGGGTCAGGAGGGCCTCCTGAACCAGCTGAAGCAAATCCACCTCATCCCAGCAGTGCAGAGACAAAAGGGCCAAGTTCCCAGCTGGCAGGAGTTCCTGTAGGAAAGGCAGCTGAGCAGTCCACGACAGTGAGCCCTGCATGCAGCACTTCCAGCGTTTCTGCTGTAACCCCTGCGTGTTCAGATGGCTCCTCCACAGCTCCAGACCCCTCTGCAGCTCCAGCTGCCAGCCCAGCCCTGTGTGATGTGGTGCTGCCCCAAGCACAGCCCCCTGCCAGCACGCAGGGCTCTGATTCCCAGCCTGTGCCCAGTCTCAGCAGTTTGGGAAGGAGCAGTGACTCCATCTTGACAAACGGATCATCCTTCATTCCAGACAGCATCAGGGAAGGGGTTGGGCTGTGTGCAGGAGCTGCAGCTCCTCTGAACAGTGTCCCAAGGAGCTCTGGCTGCTCTGGTGCCCAGGCACGGAGGAACAGACCCATTGCCTCCAAACCACCCCACGCTGATGTCCCCCCTCAGCCAAGCACTTCCAGTGCAGAGAACAATCTCCTTGACTTCAGCCTGATCTCCCTGGAGGACGAGGGGCTGGTGAAGGAATGGCTGAGTGGGAAACAAGGGGTTCAGGTGCCATCACTGCAGACCAGGCTGCCTTATCTGCCACCTTTCCTCTGCAGCATAAAAACCCTCTCAAAGCTCCTTGTGCAGAAAGCAGCTCTGGAAGAGCAAGCAGCCTCTCTCCTGCCCTCTGAGGCCAGTGGGAATGGGAGCTCTGAGGATGCTTTCCGTGCTATTGGAGAACTGGTGCAGCAGAAGCTGGGTGATAACCCTGCTTACCTCCTGCTGAAAGCCAGATTCTTGGCAGCCTTCACACTCCCAGCTGTCCTGGCAACTCTTCCTCCTCCCGGAGTGAGAACAACTCTGTCAGCCATCAAGAAGGAAGATGAGAGTGATGATGAGGAGTGGCAGAGTGAGAACAAGTCTGAGGAAGAGAGTTGTGGGAATGAATTAACAGGAGTACGGGAGGACTGGAGACTTGGGGATGAGCCTGGAGACAAAGATGCTGATTTGCTATATCAGGTAAAACAGATTCCAGGGGCTAAAAGCAGAAAATTACTGCCAGATAAATACTGCACTGGATTCCGGGGGAAGCCCCCACTGTTGTTAAGTGTAGCAGAAATTTGGTCCTTTTGAATAAACACAGTTCCACAGCTGATGAAAGGAAAAGCTCTGCAGCTCAGCTGGGAAAGTGGAAGCCCATGGTTTATGTAGCACCTTGAACTTGCCATGAGAGTGGATATCAAAGCTCCCTTCCCCTTTCTGTTTATAATCTGCTGCCCTGACACCTGCATTTTTGAAGCCAGGCCTTTGTTTTCACTCTGTAAACGGATGTTCTGTGCCTTCTCTGACATTGGTAATGGAATGTTGTCCCATGCTTCATTTTGAAGGTAAATCAAAGATTGTTTTAGAAATCTTGCTGAGCTCCTTAAATCAGAAAGGCTGAAGGGGTTATTTGTAATTCTCGTGGTGTTGATCATCTGCTTCTGTTGCAGGGGATGAGGGCTGAGGAGAGCCCTGCTCTGTCTGCCTTGGGCTCCTGCACTGATGTGGCTGATGCCAGAGCTCCCCAGATCAGGAGAAGTGCCCGCTTCAGGAAGAGGAGGAGGATTTGAGGAGGAAATGGGTCAGTAGCCCCTCAGTGGTTTGTAGATCATGCTGAGAAGCTGAACCACATTTTTCTGTGATTCAGCTCAGACAATGAATCATGACCCCAGAAAAGGACTGAAATGATCTCTGCTCTTGTTCCTTGAGGACACAGAGTTCTACAGTCACCATCAATCACAGCCTAAGGCTGATAATATTTTGGGGAGATGGGAAGTTGATGTCTCTATGATAAAATTATATATAAACTCATGAAATTCAAACATTTGGCAGCCTTTTAGTTCATACCCTGAACCCTACTTAGTATGCACCTAGTTGGTAGCACTTTACAGGCTTGACAGTGGAGTTTTTCTTTAATACTTCATCTCTGAGCAACTTGCTGGGGTTTGGGGTGTATTTCCCCTATTTGGCTTCATTTCTGTACAGTTACAACAGGTCACCTTCTGCAGGGTACAAATGTGTGATTCCTAATACCTGCTGAGGCTTTTGGTGCACTGGATGGAATGAACATGAACAGTGATTCACATGGTTGTCAGATGAGACTGGTTGGGGATTTTTTTTTCTTGAAAATTGGTTTTAGAAACTTTAAAAGGGCAACTTCCCTGTAAAAACGCTGTGACTGCTAGGAGATGTTTGTGCTTTGTTACAGGGGTCACTGGGATGAGCTCTGCCTTGCTGCATGGCAATAGGAGATAATTTTTGCACTGTTCACTTTTACCACCTCCAATGCTGACAGGATGGACCTGGGGAAGAGGAAAATGCTGGATTGATTTTCCCATCCCTCAACAAATTCTGCATCTGTAGGCAAGGTGTAAAAAGGAAGGAAACTGGCTGTAAGGAAATCTTTCAGGCACAGACTTCTGCCATAGATGCTGAGGGGGAGTATTGCTGGAAATCTGGGGGAGCAAGCAATGGTGGTTATTTATTTCCTTCTTGTGTTATCCCCTATTTATGTGAATGTTTATCCATGTTCAGAATATGTTAATTGGGTGTTTTTTAGTGTTGTGACAGTGGCTTTGCTTGGTAACTGACTGAATACTGTGGAATAAGCAGCAGATTACTTTTGTATCAAAATGATTTTTAAGTATTTGTTGAAATACAGATGTTTTATTTTTCTCACTAAAAAATTACTGATGTGTTCTGTGGGGTTTTTTATTCCTGGTAAATAGTGCTTTTAATAATGTATGTATGAGAGTGATTGCTAATGAGAAAAATGAAGTTTTCAGGCTGCATGAAAAGCAGGGAAAATGGGGGGAATGAATATTCATGGGCCTAAAACTGCAGGATTGAATAAGGATTCTTTCTTGATTCTTCCACAGCCTGCCCTATACAGACATCACAAATCACTTTAAAAAAAACTTGTTTCTTCATTTATAACCCAGCAATTTCTGTCTCGCAGAGAGGTGCAAGGTTAGCTGAGGCAAAGCTGATAAAATCTAGAGGGAAAGTGCTGTGAAAGCTTCATTCCACTGCACTGACTGAACTTCCTGAGGGTAGTGGAGAGTTGGGAATTGGAGCTTTTCCATGAGGGCTCTTCAGGCAGAGCTGGGGACAGAGGGTCACTGGGTGCCAGTGTTGCTACAATTTGGTGTCAAGACTTTATAGAGCAATAGGAGTGATTGTGGAAGGCTCTGCTCTTGCAGTGTACTCTGTTTTTCATAAGCCCCTGTAGATAGCAGTTTTCCAGAAAATTCAGCAGTGACAGGAGCTGCTGCACAGTTGTGGGTGCTGTGCCCAGGCTGTTACAGTGGTGGGAAAGGTGAGCTCTGCTCTAAATTATTGCAAATGCTGCTCAATTTTTCCATTTATTTGTGGAAAAACTGCATAAGCAGCTGCTGGCTTTGTCCTATTTCAGGATTAAATTGATTTGTCACTAGAATAAAACCTCCCCAGGCTAAATTGGTCAATTAACAGACACACTGATTACCTTCAGCAAGGGCACAGCTAATACAGGCACTGCATCTTTTTTAATTTAATGATAAGAAACACAGTCTGGAAGAATCTCTGAGTATCTCTGCCCTACTCCTAATGAGAACATGGAAAAACTCCATAAAGTTAGAAAGCAGAACAAAGAGTGGAGTGGGAAGCTGATGGGAACATGTGTCATGCTGCCATGGCATCAGAGCCTGTGTGTTCTCCAGGCTTTTTTAAAATACACTCTGAGTGTGTTCTGAGTTCAGCTCCAGGGCTGTGGGAAGCAGGGGAAGGCTGGCTCAGGTCTTCTGGTGATGCTCAGCATCATCACAGCACTGCTTGCTGGGCTCCTCCTTTACTGCCATGGCCACAGCCTGTCATTTGGGAATCATGGGTGATGCTCCTTGTTTTGCTAAAATTTGATTCCCTTTCCCTTTCTTGTCATAATTATGCTGGAAGCTTGAGGACATCCAAAATTAGAGGCATCAATATAAAAATCATCCTTTTCAATTGAGAGTGAGTCCCTGCTGCCACCTGTTTTCCTGCAGAAAGATGTTAACAGCTGGAAAGCCTTTGAAGAGCCTCTTTCTTCTAATTTTTTTGGCTTGTTTTGCTCCCTGAAATCAGCTGCACACACCTATGGCTGTGACTTTCATTCTTTTTAGTCTTTCTGAGCTCTGCACAAGGAAGCTTTCTGGACCCCCAGCAGATACTTCAGTGGGACAGATTAGAGAACAAAACCAGAATTAATCTGAGATCACTGCCTATGTGTTGCTGCTGACTCACGATACCATTACACTCTTTCTCCTCCCCCATCACCCATTCTAGCTTCCCCTTTTTTTATTTATCTCTCTTTCCCTTCCCTTTCCCATCTCAGGCTATAGCTGAGTAGTTTCCCCTTTTTTCTCAAACCAGTTTTGTTCCTGGAATTATCTTTTCTCTAGTCAGAATACAGAGGGAGGCTGCACCCAGACAGATTTTGTCAGAGCCAGGACACAGGAGGAGAATCAAGGAGGCTTTTGTGAACTGCAGAGGTGAAGGTGATACAGGATGGCTGATATTAACAGGGAATAAAAGTTTATTTCACAGCTCTGAGGTAAAGTGTCAGCTCTTGTGGGTGTTAGACTTGGTGTCTGTGTGGTCAGACAGAACAAAGGGATCTCACATGCTGGGAGGTGGAGAAGGAGGAGTGAACTGCTCGTAAAGCAGAGGCAACAGCTAATTAAAACACTTCTGCATTCTCAGTCTGGGACATCCTTGGTTTCACCACCACTGCCACACTGCTCCAAGAGGCTCAGGGGTTGCTTGTTTGTTTTTTTGGTGTTTTTTTCCAGACAGGACAACTCTGCTGACTGATTCCCCTCACTGCTGACATGCTGGAAGAGGATAAGGATGAGATCTGTTGGAATAACCTGGAGAACTTCCGTGTGAAGCTGATCTCAGTGATTGACCCTTCCCGGATCACCCCTTACCTGCGCCAGTGCAAAGTGCTCAGCCCTGATGATGAGGAGCAGGTTCTCAATGACCCCAGCCTGGTCATGCGCAAGCGGAAGGCAGGTGGGAGCACTTCCAGTACTTTGTGGAGTTTCCAGGCCATTGGTTTGGGATTGTCTGGGGAGTTAGACCCTGGAAGGACTGTCCAGGGAGGTGCTGGTGCTGGTGTCCCCTCCCTGGAGGTGTTTAAACAGCCTGGATGTGGCACTTGGTGCCATAGTCTGGTTGACAAGGTCATAGGACAGACTTAATGATCCCAGAGATCTTTCCCAACCTAATTTATTCTGTGATTGGATCCCAAGGATTTTTGCATGTGGAGGAAGTGAAGCCATTTTTTCTTGTGTTACAAACAGGTAAAGAGAAAATAACTGAGTAGAATATCCTGTTGCCATGATTTCAGGTGTTCTCCTGGACATTCTTCAGCGAACAGGACACAAGGGCTTTGAGGCGTTTATGGAGAGTCTGGAACTTTATTATCCCCAGCTGTATAAGAAAATAACTGGCAAAGAGCCCAGCAGGGTTTTCTCTATGATTATAGGTAATGTTTGTGTTCTCAACGACAGCTCTTCCTTTGGTGCTGCTGGGCAGAGTCAGGAGCATTCCCTGCCTTGCTCCACGTGTGCTTTGGGAGGGTTCTGGGAAGAACAGCCCTGGTGTCACGGGCTGGATTGGGAGGGTGAGGAGGAGGAAGCAGAATGATGAATTATTCTTTCTGCCTGTTGTGTCAGTGACTCTGTGGTGCAGGAAGGCACAGAGCAGAGAGGCACAGTGGGGACAATTTGATCCCCACACATCCTCAGGGTTGGCTGCAGTGATGTGGAGGGGAAGCTGAGCTCTGTGTGTGCCTGGCAGCAGCCAGGACAGCAGAGAGTGACCCCTGCCCCCCAAACAGACACGGCTGGTGAGTCTGGCCTGAGCCAGGTGCTGATGAATGAGATCATGAAGCTGCAGAGCACGGTGCAGGAGGAGCGGCGCAAGGCGCAGGAGCTGACAGTGTGGCTGCACTCCAAGGAGGACACGCTGAGGGAGATGTGGGTCAGGGACAGCCTGCTCCGCAAGCACCAGGAGCGGGCCCAGAGGATGAAGGAGGAGAGGGACAGCCTGAGCAAGGAGCTGCGCAAGTGCAAGGACGAGAACTACGACCTGGCCCTGAGCTACGCCAAGCAGAGCGAGGAGAAGAGCGCGGCCCTCATGAGGAACAGGGACCTGCTCCTGGAGGTCAGTCACACTTCTCCAGCTTCCCCCTTCTTACCTGACCCTGGAAGGCAGGGCTGAGCACCTCGTCTTTGCTGCAGTCTGGTATGAAGCACTGAGCATCTTGTCTAGCACGTGTCTTTGAGGTCCCTAGCTCAGCCCTGTAGGCCTGTGTTTTACAACTTGTGCTGTGAATGATGACCAGGCTTTGCCTCACTCAAGGCTGCTCTCACAAAGGCAGCACAGGAACATGTACCTGTTAGCACACAGGAAGGACTCCATCCCCAGAGCACAAAACAAGAAGTTTTGAGGAAAACACAGCTGGGGAGAAACTTGACCTATATTTGGCTGGGCAACAGAGAACTGGTTTTGCAGGCCAGAGCGTTCTCCTCGCTCCTGCTGAGCTCTGAACCTTCTCATAGATCGATCAGCTGAAGCACAGCCTCATGAAGGCTGAGGATGACTGCAAGCTGGAGAGGAAGCACACCATGAAGCTGAAACACGCCATAGAGCAGCGCCCCAGCCACGAGGTGGTGTGGGAGATCCAGCAGGAGAAGGAGCTGCTCTTGGCCAAGAACCAGGAGCTGGAAAACACTCTCCAGGTTGGTGGGGTGGTTGAGGATGGACTCAAGGGATTATTTGTAGCAGCCAGGGCAGCGATGGTTCCAGTGAAGATTGTGGGGGTCAGCTGTTGCCCAAGAGCGCTGAGGGGAGAGAACTGATACAGAGTTAGATGGTGGCCCTGTCTCACTTCTTCCTTTGTCCTGCAGGTTGCCAGGGAGCAGAACTTGGAGAAGTGCTTCTCCAAGGAAACTCTGGAGAGTGACTGCAGCCAGACTGTGGAAGAACGCCGGGAGCTGGTGAACACCATTTACAGCCTGCGCAAAGAGCTGCGCCGAGCCAAGGTGCTCCAAGACAAAGTAGGTGCTGCTGTTCCAGTTCCTGCAGGGGGTCATGGATAAGACAGGCAGGTGAAACACCTGCAGTGTCTTACCTGTGGAGCAGAGCAGCTGCTCAGGAGCAATCCCTGCTGCTCTTACTGTAGTACCTGCATTTCAGCACTCCGTGTGTGGCAGTGACAGCACAGATACCCCATGGAGCTGTGGCCAGAGCAATCTGTGGCACAGAGCAGGGGTGGGGACAGCCTGGCTCAGTCTCTGCCCACGAGCAGGTTCTTTTGACCTTGTCTCAGCAGTTTGCAGAGGAAAAGGAGATGCTAGAGCTACAGTGCACATCTCTGAGGAAGGACTCCCAGATGTACAAAAAACGGATTGAAGCTGTTCTGCAGCAGATGGAGGAAGTGGCTTCGGAGAGAGACCAGGTGATAAAATATTTCTCGCTGCTTATCACTGCTTTTTGGGCAGACAGTGCCACCCTGTCTGTGCTGTTGTATGAATGCCATGTGTTGTCCCTCTGCACAGGCTCTCCTGACCCGAGAACAGTTCCATGTGCAGTATTCCAAGAACCTGGTGGAGAGAGATGCCTACCGCAAGCAGATCCGGGAGCTGGGGGAGAGATGTGATGAGATGCAGCTGCAGCTCTTCCAGAAGGAGAGTCAGCTCCTGGCCACTGAGGCCAAGCTGAAAAGGCTGCAGCTGGAGCTGCCCACACCGGTATAACTCTCCTCCCCTTGATGGGATTGGGAAGCTGAGGATGGGGTCAGACTGTGGCTGTTCCCAGGCCTTTGCACCTGAGCAGCTCCAGCTCATCAGGCAGTTAAAACCTGCCTGAGCCACCGTCAAAATTAATTAAAACCATTGCCATGCAAATGCTGAGTTTAGAAAATGAAAGATGTGATTGTTTCTATGACCTCGCCTGGTTTCAGGCATGGAGAAGCTGGACAGATGCAAGCTCAGGCCAACTGTGTTTGTGTTTGAAGCATTTCCAAAGGTGATGAGGGGTTCCTCAACTACCAAAGAGTGACTCTATTTAAATAGAGATTGGGTGTGAGCCATTTGGATGAAAAGGGGAGCTAAGTTTTCTGGAACTAAATTAGATATATTTTAATTAATATGCCATCTTGTGTACTTTCTTGAGTGGCTAGACAGGAGTGTAGGAGGCAGCAAGTCCACACTTCTGTGTTTTCTGGAGCTCTCAGTCTCCTGCATGTTCCTTTGCTGTCACTTCCTTGCTTATGAGGAATGATTAATCCATACTGGTTTTGTTCCAGACCTCTGACCTGGATGACTCCTCCTCCAGAGATTCCCAGGAAGTGAGTAGGGTGCCTTGTTTACCTTTCACTTTCCTCTGGGATGGCTTCATGTTCCTTACCTGTGCTCAGTTCCCCAAGTATCAGCAGTTTTTCAATGGCCCATGCTCATTTCAGTGATATCAAAAAGTCCAGAGGCAGCAAGATAGGGACAGACTCTCCCTGTGTCCTGAAGTTCTAAGCGTGGGACACAGTTATGGCATCAGTCAGCAAGATTTGTTGCAAACCAAAGGAATTGAATTATTTTGAATTGCTTTTAATTGTCTCTCTTCTGTGAGAACAGGGAAAAATAAGTCTTACCCTGGGGCCATCTGTAGTAAAGAGTTTCACTTAGTTCATAACTTCAGTGAGGGAGTGATTGTCACATTGTCTGGAGGCCAAAATATAAATGAGGCCAAAGAAAGCTGGATCTATTCGTGGAGGATAAATCCATGAGCAAATCTGTAACTCCTGGCTCAGTCTGCTGTTTGCTGGCAGCAACAGGGGGAGAGAGGTTGCTTCTAGTATGTCCTGGATTTTATTTTCGTTTATTTGTTTCTGAAGACTGAGGGACAGTTCTGATGTTCTTGCTCTGTTTTCTGCCCCACAGCTTGTTCTTCATGGTCAGCTGGATGAAGATACACAGACAGCTAAAAGTAAGAGGAAAACACCGAGTAGAGTTCTGGAGCTGATGGTCCATTCTGTTTTGCTCTCCTGGAAGATCTAAATGATCTTTTCATTCATTGAGATGGGAGATTTTTCACTAAAACTAAACAGCACTTATCCAAAAAGGCTTTTTAAAATTATTCTACCTTGCTCAGTTCAAAAATATATATTGTTACACCTGGTCAATACAGAAGGAGTTTCACCAAAATAGAGTCTGTTGTGAAGTGCCATGATACTTGGGGAGCAGGGACAAATGATGGATAAAATAATGATTAACACATTTCTCACAATGGCCTCTGACATTACTATTATTTTAATGCAATGAGCAGAGGAGCTTCTTGGCAAAGGTTTGTTTTCTCCTGCTTTAGCTGGAAGTGGAAAGCTCTGTCTGAGTGTGGTGGGGAACTCCACAATCCTGGGCAAGATTCAGGGCTCCATTAAAATGAGAATTGACTTGGGACTGATCACAGGATGGAGTTCTGAGTGCTTTGGGCTTGGTTGCAGTTCTGTGGACTCTGCAGTTATATCACAGCTCTTCTGTTGGAAGAACTGCTGGAGGGAGAAGTTAGTTTGTAATGGCAAGTCTGACTAAAGCTATGATTTTTTTTTAATCTTTCAGAAGATTGCCTGGAAATACAAAGCCAGGGACTTGGCCCTCGAGAGAGCCGTCTGCCCCTAAAATCACCAAGTGTAAGAGAATCTTTGTGGGCTCTTCTTTACTATGACTGGGGTTTGTGAGCTTTAATATTCTCATTAATGATGGATTTATCAGCTTGGAGAAGCATGTCAGCAGCTCCTGCTTTTCCAAACTCTGAGCACTTAGTGCAGAATCTACCCTCCAAAAAGGGTGAGCTCTGAACAGCAAAACATTTACAGTGGACATTTCTGCATCTGTGCATAAAAACTTCTTGTAATTACTTTCTGCCCTTCATCTCTGGGTGGGGATGTTTTCCAGTGTAATTGTCTGCAGAATTACTGTTGGTGCAGAAAACAGACTTTCAGATGTTGAGGGAATAAATGTAGTAAAACTGTGTGGAACAGAAGCATTACCATCCTGCTGTAAAGTAAAGAAACTGCTGGTACTTGACTCTGCAGATGCAGGAAGTAAACTGGTGTTAACACTGATCTGATCAAGAATAAATTCATATGTTTTTGGGTTGGTTTTTTTTTTTTGTTTTTTTTTTTTTTTCTGTTTCAAGGAGTGTGGCTTGGCCAACGAGGAACTGGCAGAAAAGGAGAGGAGGAGGATGAAGGACTGCTTTGAGCGTTACCAAAGGTCTGGGCTGCAGTAAGCAGGGCTAACCTGGAATTATCCATTTGTATTTCCTTGATTTATGGAGGGCAAAAAATGAACCACAAAAGGGACTTATACATACTAACAGTACAAAATGCTGCTTGTTTGCAGAAAACACCTACTAAAAGTTGTATGTCTGGTCTTGTTTTCAGAAAAAGAGCAATGAGAAGGGCACCTAAAGGCAGGCACCATGAAGTGGATTGGGAGAACACCTCTGGCAGTGACAACACCGACACCGAGGGCTCCTGAGAGAGGGACAACACCAAAGTCCCTTGGAAAGGGACAACACCGACACCAAAGGCTCCTCAGGAGCCAATCTGAAGAGATTGTATAGCGTGGCTGCACCTCTCAATTTGACTCACAACGGACTGCTTAGATTTTAAAACCATCCAAACAACCATTTTTTGAAAAGCGCTAGAGTGACACTATTGTGTGGCTCTGACGCCCCCCTCGGTTAATAAACAGGTTGAAATATCTGCGTGTGAGGCAGGGCCGTGCTGCTGCTGAATTACGGGTTAATGAAGGGCATTGCCCGACACCCTCATGGCCGCCGCCCGCAGCCAACATGGCCGCCGCTGCCTCAGGCCCGCCCCGGGCGCATGCGCGGTGCCATGCAGCGCGCGCTGAGGGCGCTGCTCCGGCAGCCGCCGCCATGGCGGCCCCGCCGCCCCCCGCCCGGCCTGAGGGGCCCGGCCCGCACCGCCCCGGGACAGCTCTACGGTCCTGCCCGCCCGGCCTGCACCGTCCCGGGACAGCTCTGGGGCCAGGCCCGCCCGCTCTGCACCGCCCCGGGTCAGCCGGCGGCCTCGCACTATCGCCTGGTGTACACCTGCAAGGTGGGCGTGGGGCCGGGGGCTCTGAGGGCACAGTCGCTGGGGTGGCCGGGGGGCTCCTGGTGTAGCTGTTCTCTTAGTTTTAAACCTGCAAAGGCTAATTCAGAGTGGATGAGCCCTCTGGAGGTTTCCAGTCCAAGCTCCATGTTGGAAAAGGATGTTTGGGGTCTTGTGAGTATCTCTGAGGGTGGAGATCCCACAGCCTCTATGGATCCTCATTAGGGAGCCACGGAAAGCAGTAAAACCTCTCTCAGCCTTTGTGTCTCGGGCTGAGCTTATGACATTGTAACATGATGGAGCCGACTTGGGATAGAGGTGAGGGAAGGAAGACGCTTTTAATGGCAAAACTTTTTTTTTTCTCTTAAAAATCCCAGGAGCTGCAGTTACCCTGCTCAGAAAATCCACTGTGTTTTTCAGGTGTGCCAGACCCGCTCGGCCAAATCCATCTCTAAGGCCGCCTACCACCGAGGGGTGGTGATCGTGACATGTCCGGGCTGCGGGAACCATCACGTCATCGCCGATAACCTGGGCTGGTTCTCCGACTTGGAAGGAAAGAAGTGAGTGTGCCAGGATCCTCCTCACACCCTGCTCCCCGGTGCAGCTTCCTGAGCTGATACCTTGTTTCAGTGATTTTTATTTTTTTTCTTTTAAATGTGGCACATACTAAAAGTTTCATCCAGTTCATTAAAACACACAGGCTCAGTTTTCAGTCACTGTAACTTGACTGTTACTGTCTAGGATCCAAATAAATTGGTGTGAAGCTGCAGCAGAAGCTGTGGGATACACAGGGATCCTTAATAGTGCCAGCAGGTGATTTGCTGTTCCCCTCAGGCTTTATCACTTCACTGCTGGGTTTCCTTGGCTGTTTCAAGTGTGTAGATTGATCTGCTGTGGAATCCCAGTGATTTCTAACTTCCCGAGACGCCTTTAAAAGCTTCTGTTTAGCAGTAATTGCTAAATTATTGATCCTAGCGGATGAAAGTAGTCCCAGAAGGTTTGGGTGGTTTTCTGTGGTTAATTTTGGGTGGTTTGCATGGTGATGCTCCTGGGATTCTCTGTGTGGTGTCAGTCCTGAGCGTCAGAGCCTGTGTGGGCCCTTGCTGTGGTGTCACTGTTGGTTCTCAAATCACTGCCCAGGAATATCGAGGAGATCCTGGCAGCCAAAGGGGAGAAGGTGAGACGTGTGGCTGGTGAGGAAGCCCTGGAACTGCTGCTGGAAAGCTCAGCAGAGCCCAGGCCCCAAGGTCAGCTGGCAGAGGGGGACAGCGGGGAAGCCCCCCAAGATCCTGACAGCAAGGGACACACCTGACACGAGGGATTGTGGCCTGTGGAACAGATGTGACACGTGAGATTGTGGCCTGTTGGACAGACCTGCCACGTGGGATTTGAGTCATTCTACTTGTGGCAAGAAGCTCTTCACCTTCATTCCCTGATTTCAGCTGTCTGTTTTTAAAATAAACTCTGGTGTTGGGTTTTCTCTGTTGTCTTTGCCTTGTGTAATTTTGCCTCTTTTTCAAGCTGATATCTTTAGAAATGGTGTTGGTATTTTTCCTGCTACTCCTTTTGCTGACTTTCAGGCAATTTTCAGTGCCCCAGCAATGTCCTGTGCCTGGCTTTGTTCCCTGCTGAGAAGGCAGCCAGAAATTCTGTCTGTGTTTTTGAGCTAGCGAGGTGCAGCTGGAGCTGGAGGTTTCAGGGATGCTCAGATGTGGCAACTGAGGAGAGGGGGTAACTGATAACACCTGAGGAGATGGGGCCCAAAATTCTAAAGCCAAAATGACCCTTCAGGAGGGTCAGATCACCTACTCTTAATACAGCTTTTATCTGGTTTTTTCACATCTTCCAGAGTTTTGTTTCTGTGCCACTCATGTCAGGGCTGAAAGTTTTGTATTTTGATCCCACTCGATCTCCAGCATGGGAGTTTACAACTCCTTGTTGATGAGGGGGAGTGTGGGTGTGAAGGCAAAATTAATAGTTGTGGAGCATGGTGGAGAGAAGTAGAGGACCTGGAAAGTTGTCTTGGCAGCTATTGAGGGGCTTTATTAGTGCTACTGCAGGATGTTAAGATTAGTTAGAAATTTAAAAAGCATTAAATGACAGATGTAGGAGTTTGTCAGCACGCAGCTCGGGTGGTGGTGGATCAGGCACTGAGGTGATGATGTTGTGCTTTGTTAGGGCTTGTTTCCTCTGCACAGTGGAATAGCTGATTTCTTAGGGGTTTGAGCTTACAGTCAAAGACCAATTCAGTTTGGAAGGGCCTTCTGGAAGATTCCAGTCCAATCTGCATGTCAGAGGAGGATAGTCAGGATCTTGTGAATATCTCTAAGGGTCCCACAGCCTCAATGGATCCCCCTCACCACTGAGCCACAGAAAGCAGTGAAACCTCTCTCAGCCTTCGTGTCTTGGGCTGAGCAAACCCAGTGCTCTCAGCCAGGCATCTCCAGGTGCTTGTGGTGCCTCATCAGCCAAGGATTCAGCGAGAGCATTGCAGGCATTCATCAGTTTCCCTCAGCTGGAGTGTTTGTAACAATTTTGTGTTGCATTGTAAGCCTTGGATCAGAGCACCAGGGAAGTTGTCATGTTCCTGTGGGTGTGTCAGTGCAGAGTGATGAAACAGGGGCAGCAACTTCATCAGCCAGCTCATGAGTGCTCAGATCCTGGTGAGATACAGCTCTCCCTGAAACAGCCAGCTGCTGCAGTGACCCAGGATTGACAGACAGGATCTTGCAGCTCAGAGCACTGCTGTGTTCTCCCCCTGAGCTGGGCTGCTGGCACCTATTAGCACTGCTGGAAAAGTGTTTGTTTTATTACCTTTAATCTGAAAATCAGCATTCTGCTTCCATGGTGCTGATACCTTTGATGGGATGGAACAGAACAGCTGTTTCAGGATCCGTGTTGCCTTGGAAACAACTAATTTACAATCTGGCTTTTTTATACTGCTTTCCTTACCTTTCTTACCTGTTACTGGGTCCTAGCTACAGGAACATGGTGCCAATTTTAGCTGTGTTATAATAAAAAATGTAGTAAGATCTATGTTGGCTGTTCCTAGTTTTTAGTGTTTCCTTGTCCCAGTGCCCTGTGTCACCAGGTGCTCTTTGGGGGCAGGACAGAGACAGGTCCCTGTGCTCTGGGGCTGCCACTGCAGCTCTGAGCATATAGTTCTTGCTGCTGCTGAGAGAGTACAGGTAAAAAACCGAATTTTTTGCTCCCTTTTGAGGCTGTTTTCTCTGAAAAAAATGTTTTGTCATGGGGCAGTGGGTTTGCTCTGGAAAGGGGACACAGGTAAGCGCACAGACTTGCTTTAGCCAAAAGCAGGGAGTGAGAGAAGCAGCCTTTCTCCTGAGTGCCCTTCTCCAGGCCTGACCTCAGCCTGCCTTGGGAGTGCCTCCGGGTGCTTGTGTACAGCTGGGTAGGAGAGGGCAGGATCTCGTGTTTCTGCTGGATTTTTAGGGTTCTTCATCAAGAGGACCTGCCCTGCACTGCACAGCCCTGCTCCCAGAAACTCCCGCTCCACAGCTGCAGCAGCAGCAGCGCTGCACGGGCCGGCAATCCCGCGGCTTTCCAGCGGGTGTCAGCATCAGAGAGCTCTTCCCGACGTGGGAACGAGCCTGGCAGCGGGCGGGAGAGGAGGATGCCACTGCAGGCTGCTCTGGAGACTCAGTGGTAGCCAGTGCCTCCTGCTCACAGGAGCTCAGAAGGAGCCTGTGCTGCTCAGGAGGGAGAGACAGGAGCTGAGACACCATCACTGACTCCCAGCATCACCTGCTCCTGGGAATCTGAGCCCCTGCACAGCTGAGGGCACAGTCCTGTCCCCAGGTCACACAGAGCTGTGTGCCCAGGCACCCAGAGGTGTGAGAACACCTGATGAGAACAAGCTGGTGGCTCTTTATTAATCTTTGATCAGGGCTGGCAGTGGCCAGCACAAATGAGCCAGGCATGGGAAGCCCAGCAGTGACTTGGCTTTACCCTCACAGGGCTCAGGATCCAAACTGCTGCTCCCAGGCTGCCTTCCAGCCCACTCCTGCCCATGGCTGCTGTGCTGGAAGGAGCTGGTGCTGCTGCTTTGTGTCTGCTCCAAGGGCTGGTGCCAAGGCTGTGCCCAGCACTCCCTGCCCTTGTCCCCTGGCTCTGGGGAACAACCCAGCTTTGGGCCAGGCGCCGGGGCGGCACCGAGACCGGGCAGAGCCAGGCAGGGCTGAAAGGAAGAGCTCAGCCTCTCCTCGGCCTTTTCTCAGCCATGCAGGGCTGCTCTGGCTGCCCTGTTGTCCTGGAAACTTCTGGGCAGGGAATTCTCAGGGCTTTGTGCCTTCCTTCCACAGCCACATCCATGCTGGCACAGGGGCAGAGCTGCCATGGTGGTGGCTGCCCAGATCCGTGTGCTCATGGTGTAAAGCGATGTGGAGGTGGGTGCACAATGCTTTCCTTGGCACATGGGGTGGGGTCTGGTACCAGAGACCCCCATCCCTATTCCAAAGGGCCTGGATTAGCCCTGCTGTCATATCAGCCAGGAAATAATGGAAATGAGTATTTGCACTGAAGCTTAGACACAAATATTTATTAAGCACAATTCCCCCCATCCCTTCCCCTTGAGCTGTATTCATTTCTAATATATTAATCCATTTGGCAGATTATTTTTTAGAAAAAAAACAAGTACCTGTGGGTTGGAAATTCCCCATTAAAATGACATTAGCAAATGCACATGTAAAAAATAAATAAGCTCATACATTCAAGTATATGGCAAATAATACCTCAATAATACCTCTGAAAGCTTCATGGTCAGGTTCCAGTTCACCACCTGGCTAAAAGCTGCACAGGCCTGAGCCTGCAGCTGGTCAGGTCGTCATCATCATCATCATCAATGTTTTTCTCTTTTACAAATGCCAGCTTGGCTGGTAAGTAGGGGATGAGCAGCTCCTCCTCTCCCCTCTCCAGAGCTCTGCCCAAGCCCAGGAGTGAGGCCCAGCCTCAGCCAAGCAGCAGGTGAGTGCTCCCAGGTAGCAGGTAAACTGCAGCTACCACTCCACATGGTCAGTGCAGGCAGGGTAAATGCCCCATGAGCAGCATCACTGGTCTGAAAATATCTCCCTGCTGGTTGGGAATGTTTCCATCAAACACATTTTGAATCAAAAGTGCTGATTTATTCTCTGCTTCGGCACAACTCGGCGCTGGAGTTTCTGAAGTCCAGCAGAGTCTCTGGTCAAGCAAAGGAAAAATACTTCACCTCCTCAAGTCAGGTCTCTGCTCCCCTCCTCCAGCTTTTCCAGCTGGTCCAAAAGGGGAAGGAAGAACAGAAAATGTGAGTTCCCAGCCAGCCCCCCAGGCTGGGGCTCTCCTGAGGCTCCAGGGGCTGGAGAGGGGTGGACAGAACCAGAGTGCCTCACTGGGAGCAGCTCAGTGCTGGTTTGGGGAGAAACAAGAGGAGGGAAGGGCCATTGGCCCGAGCTGCTGTTGGACACAGAAGGAAAGAGGGATGAGCCATGGGCAGAAAGCTTTGCTGGCTGTTGAAGCAGAGCCCTGTCACACACAGATCCTGTCCTGGACACCCTCACACTGGCTCAGTGGCACCAGGAGCTGTCCCTGTTTGCCATGGGCTGAACAGTTGGGCAGAGACCTCTTTCCTCCTTCCCCCTGCCCAGGAACAGCCCCTGCCATGGGGCTGCAGTGGGCTCCAGAGGTTACAAATCCCACTAAAGCTCAGGGTGAGCCAGGGTTTGCCCCTGCTCAGGAGGTCCTGCAAGGCTGCAGCTGGAAGCAGAGAATGTCCAGGGCTCTCCAGAGAGTCCTCAGCAAACCTAAAATACACTCAGGTGTGTAGGACCACAATGCAGCTGGGGTGGAGTAAGGTTTAAAGGACTTGGGCTCTTTTTCTCCTGTAGAAAGAACATAGCTGAAGCAGATGTTCCAGAGAAGGATCCAGAATCATTTGTGTCAGGGAAGACAGGAGGACTTCAAAATGGAAAAGGTGCTCTTCCCTTTCCCTGTTTAAATAAAAGTGTTGTGGAAATAAAAGACATCAAGGCTGGAGTTAGCTACCCCCTGTGGGCTCCTCCAAGTTCCTGGGGGTTTAGGTGATCAGCAAGGGGCTGCTAAAGTCTTCCAGGTGCTGTGCCCAGTGTTACAGTGGCCCAGTGTCCTAAAAAACCCCCTTATTTAAAAACTGTCCCCATCCATTGGGCTCTCCCGTAGGAACACGATGGAGCTGCAGCTCCCCGGACAAGACTGGGAGCACTCGGGCTTGAAACCACCTACTCTGTTTTTCCTTTTTAAAAAACAAAATCAAGCTGAAACAACCCCCCCAGACCAAAGCCCAGTTCTTAGCTGGAACCAGGTCTCTGCTGCTCCTCCTCGGCCTCCTCCTGGGCTGAGGCCAAATCCACACGCTGCTCGTCCATGCGCTTGGCCTGGACGCGCTGGATGAGGCTGAAAAAGTCTTCATCGGGCATGGTGGGGCCACGGGGGATGGAGTCAGGGGGGGCACAGCGCTGATCATCGATCCTGGAGGACTGCAGGGGAGAGAGGGGCGTTAGGGCAGGCCCAGGACAGCCCTGCCGTGGAGGAAGGGGCTGCAGCAGAGGTGTCAGAGCTCCCCCAGCCCTGTGCCCGTACCTGACACTTCATGAGCATGTTGAAGAACTCGTCCCCGGGCTCCTGGGCGTCCCCCTCCACACGCAGGTGGCCCAGGTTGTTGTGGGTTATCCGCAGGCCGGGCAGGTTGCCCACGTTGGCACGCTGGTCATCCAGGCGCCTGCTCTGGGAGCTGGCAATGAGGTCGAAGAACTCCTCTGTCTGTGGGGATGCCATCAGGGCGGACTGTGCTGGGGGAGTGGAGCACACAGCAGCGTCACCGCTCTGCCTGAGCTGCACAGCCCAAATCCCCCTCCCCAAATTCCTCTCCACCCCACACAAACCCAGCAGGCAGCAGCGGGGGAATCAGGCGCCTTGATAAAGCAGAACCTCACACACCCACGTTGGGTCCCCTGCAGGGCTCAGCCAGCTCCAGGAGGCCACCAAAGGTGCCACGTCAGCTCAGGAGATCCAGTGCTCCTGGGCTGAACCACTGCCTGCCTGCAATCCCTGCTGTTTCCAGCACTGCCCCTTCCACTCTGGTTTCCACCTGGACCAAGAGGCACAGGCAGAGCTGGGTATTTGCAGGTGAGCACAGAGTTCCTGATGGCCCCCGTGGCTGTGACAGGCCACACAGTCCCAACAGCTGGCAATAATTGCACACAGGCCACCAGCAAAGCCCAGGCCTGGCTGAGCCTCTCACCTGGCAGCACCTTCCCAGGCCCCCCAGAAATCTGGGCTGTTTGCTCAAGGAGAGGCACTGCCGAGGTGAATCCGGCTGTCACGGGCTGCAGGACCTGCGTCAGCACCAGCAAACACTCCTGGGCTCTGCTTCTTCTCATCCCACAGAGCACAGCCTGGGCTGTGCTGCTGCTGGGGGTCCCAGGTCAGAGCCAGTACATGTCATCTATCCAGCACTGACCCTTTGGAAAGGCCTCTGGGCAGCACTCCCTGGAAAGAGCCTGTTGGCTCCTGCAGCAACAGACACTGCACTCAGGCAGGGACCAGCACGGGGAAACTGAGAATTCCTGGTGCTGTCACCTTCCCTGAGCACAAAGCACGGGAGCAGAGCCCGCTCCGAGCCTCCCGACACAAGTCCTTAGAGCCCCAGCCCATGGAGTGCAGAAACACAAGAAAATCTCAGTGCTGACGTAGGGATGAGTTTCCTCCCCTTCAGCTCACAAAGAATCCTCAAAAATAACACGTCCAAAAGGCTCAGAGCCCAAATGAGCCGAACAGAATGTGGGGCTGCTCGTGCATTCTTTATAAAGCTCCGCATTTTCAACCCCGTCTCCTAAATTACACAGCTGTTACAGCCAAATGCACTCGTGTGTCAGAAATGCATCTCTTGACAAAGCAATGCTCATTTCCACCTTATTTTTAGACGATAAAAACCCTCTCACCTCACAGCCAACCTGCCTTCCTACCACAGCCTGACCTCCTCTGCTTCAGCCCCTGCCCTGGCACATGCTCCTTGTGCTGCAGCTCTGGGAGCAGCGTCAGGGGTCTCCTCTCCCGTTTGCACTTTGTACTCACTTGGAAACTGATGATGAACTAATCCATCAGGTTAAATAACTGGTTGGAGCCCTTTGTGCTGGTGATTAAGCGTGTGAGGCTGATCCGTGCATTTTGGAGCTTCTCCCCAGCTTGGGTTAAACAAAGGCCCTGAACACTGAAAAAGCCACGAAACCCAAGTGCAAACACAGCCCTGCCTGCCCTATTTGTCAGGCGCCTTCCTCAATTTATTCGTGTCCTTCCTAGGGCTGAGTTGTTTGCCTGAGCAGCTTCCCACTGTTTATCCATCCTCCTGGCTCCTCTGTCCTCACACAGCACCTATCACCACCGCATCCAAGAACAGTACAAAATCCAGAAGTTTTTCCTCCATGGCAACGCCATTACAAAAACTGGTAATATTTTAATTTGCCTGAGAAAGCCTGACCTGGTCCCTGCACGTCCCAGACCCCAGGTTCTCACAAAGCTCCCTCAGCAATGACCATCATCATCTTCCTCCTGAAGGTACTAGAAAAGCCCTCGTGCCAGCCTCCCTGTTCAGAATCCAACACCTAAAGACCCACACTGAAAAAATCCAAGTATACATTGCATTTCTCTCACTAATTTACTCCCCAAACCTTAGCTCACATTCTCCAACCTTTCCCTCGGCAACCATTTACATAAGAATGTTATTTCCTTCCTTAAATACTGAGGGAGATTGCCAAGGAACTGCTAAAGTTCAGAGAGCTGAGGCTCAGGGAAAAAACATCACGGGATGCACGGCAAACCACAACAGCTGGGCACGCCGGGGGAGCAGCGTCACTCCCCCAGGAACGGGGCCTGGGGAACGCATCAGTGCTCACATATCCGCTCTCCCAGGGCAGGGACCCGCGTGGCAGCTGCCTCGGCAGCCTCGGCTGGGCACTCCTCCAGCGGGCAGCGCTGATCATCCATCCGGTTGCTCTGGAACTTGCTCAACAGGTCAAAGAAGCATTCCTCGTCCGAAGGAGTCCGGTTGATTTTCTGGGAGGAGAGAGGAGAGTCAGAGTCAGAACACCCCGGACAAGTCCCTGAATTAAACTGCTCTGCTCAGTGCAGCCTTGGGTACAGCTGTGCCCTCTCCTGCTCTGCTCAGGGGTCAGCTCCTGGCTGTGCCAAGCTCCACAGCCTGGAGCCTGCTGGGGTCTCTGCTCCTTGGTCCCTCTGATCCCAGAGGCTCCGGGCACTGCCACAGCGCGAACGTGGATGAGCCTCGTGCAGCCGCTGTCACTGCAGAGCAGCCAGAGGAACCTGGAGGCTGAATGGGAAAGAGGGAAAAGGAGACAGCATTCACCCTGGCACTGCTCTGAGGGAGCTTCTGGGTTGGAAAGGGCTGGGCTCAGGGCAGGATGAGGGGAAACATGCAGCCACTCCAGCTGAAGTGCTGCTCTGTGCCCAGCCAGGGCTCAGCCCAAGCTCAGAGTTTGCTTTTTCCACCAGCTAAATCCAACCTTTCCAGGCCACTGCCCCTCACACCCCAACGCTTCCCCTGTGTCCTCAGCACAGCACTTGTAGCAGTCACCCAGCTGAAAATGCCACAAAATTACAGATTTTCAGGACAACGATTCTTGCACAAGAGCCCCAAATGAGCACCTTGCACTGGACAGGGATATATTTAAGCTGTGCTGCAGGAAGCTCGCGTTGGAGGCAGCCTCTCCAAGCCACTTCCAGCAGGGAGAGGGGCTGTGTGTCCTGATCTGGAGCAGACAGAGCAGCAGGAACAACAGATCCTTCCAAGGGGTCACTGGGAATGGGAGATAAAATTAGCCAGTGATAAGAGGGGCATCTGCCAGGCTTGAGGATATTTCCTACACACTGAGCTGGTCCCACCAGTTGCTGGAAAAAAAGCCACAACAGAAAGCAACAAAAACCTCTTAGAACTGGGTCTATCTGAGCTGTTTTCTAGCAGAGGCCAGCCTGGGAAGGGTCCCTCCTGAGGAGCTGCACATTCCACCAGAGAGATGGAGAGGGCACAGCCAGACCTTCCAGCAGAGCAAGGGATTCCCTTGGCTGCTGATGAAGCAAAGTGCCTCTCCCAGCTCTGCTGGTGGCCATCTGGGCAGCCTGGGAGCCCTCCCAATCCCACCAGAGCTCTTCCCCGTGGCAGGGACAGGCAAAGCCCTTCATGGGAGCTCTGCAGTGGGGAGAGACTTGTGCTGACAGGGTTAAAGCCACAAGTTGGATTGGGTAAATGAAGGAAAACAATTTTCCTGTATGCTAAGCGAAGCAGATGAGATGCACTCAGCTTCTATTTAGGGCAGCGTCAAAATTAGCAGCGGGCCAGAGAGGAACACTGGCAATGTGGGAGCTGATCAGGGAGGGGAAAAACCCCTCTCACCTCCTGCCTGCCACGTGCTGATCCACTAATGGAGCCACAGCTCCAATGGACCCTCTGAACCATCAACAGTTGCACCTCAGAAATCAAAGCTGGCTTGGGCTTGAACTGAGGGTGAACTACATCTCTGACAGCTCTGCTATGTTGGGTTGTGTGACCCAAATTTCAGGGTAGAGGAGGAAACCGGTTCATTCACACCGAGCCTCCCTCCCGCTGTTCCACGACTGATGGAGTAAATCAGAGCAGCCCTGGATCCAGGGAGAAGTTTCAGCTTGCAGGAGCAGCCTGGCAGTGCATGGCCAGAGCCCCCAGCTCAGAGCTCCCCCTCCACAGAGACCAAATCCCCCCGTGGCACATCCTGCAGTTTGGGGTGTCAGGATCCTGCTCCCAATGCACCTGGCAGAGAAAAGGATGCTCTGAATCAGTAGGAAGAGCAGCCAGAGCACGGAGGTGTGGGACAGGGCTGGCTGTGTGCCACCTCCCAGTGGCACCCCAGGGGCAGGAGGTCACTGCTCATGGGCCACGTGCTGTGCCAGCCCGGGATGGCCCACGGGCAGCCCCAGGGCACCAGGCTCCCTCCAGCCAAACCCTGCCCCAGGCCTGAAGCTCTCTAATTAAAATGCCCAAATATGACAGGGCATGGAGTGCTCTGCTCTGTCCCTGCCAGGCTGCTCCCAGCCCCGAGGCAGGAGCTGCAAGGGCAGATGGAGGTGTGATCACACCCTGGGGCTGCCATCTGCTCCCGAGCTGTGCTAGCCCGGGGCCTTGGCACAGCCAGGGTCAGGAGGCTTCCCGGGAGCCAGGGCATCCCCTCATGGGGCTGAGCAACAGCCCTGCCACAGCACAGCCACACAGCCACCTCCCCAAATGACTCCTGGGCACCAGCTTCGCTTCCCAGCCCCAAGACCACTTCTCACCTCATGGCCCATGTCCCTGTCTGGCCTCATCCCCCATCCCCTGCCTCCAGCACTGCAACTGCCCAAATCCTGCCAACTGTCACCTTCCTGTGGCAGCCAGTCTCGTCACAAAGAGTAAAACCAAGCCCATCTGCACGGGGCAGAGGGACACGGGGGCTGCTGGCACTGTAGAAATCAACCCAGGGCAGATTTGGCTGCAAACTCACTTGCCCTTGGCACGGGCACAGACACTCCCACCTCTGCCCACACAGGGACAAGGACAAGCGTGGAGCCTCTGCTGCTGCTCCCTGACCTGGCAGGACAGGGGTGGCACCATCCCAAGCAGGTGGAGGTCCCACTCACGGGGGTGAGAGCTTTGTTCACATTTTCTGAGAGTGGAGGGGAGCAGGAGCACACACTCCCTCGCCTCACACAGGCCACTGGAAGGGATCCAGGCTTTTGCACACATTCCCTTGCTGCTGGAGGAACAGGCTGTTTAACCTGCCTGGGTGGATTCAGGATGTGTAAAGCCCCAGCCAAGGTGTTGAAAAGGCAGCAAAAAGCAGCTGCAGAGAGTGACAGGTGCCTGTTCTGTCACTGTCCCCTCTCCCTGCAGGCTGGGACCACGAGCTCCTCAGGACCCCCCAAACCAAGGTCACTACACCCCATGGAGAAGCACAAATCCACCTATTTTCCTCTCTGATAAACTCTCACACCAAATAAAACCTGCCACAGATCCTGGGCTGCCCAGCTCTGCCCCAGAGGTGCAGGACATGGAGCAGCATCTCCTGTGGAAATCCCTCAGTCTGACCATTCCAAATGTGCAGGTGAGGCCAAGGCTGGAGCGATCCCAGGCGAGGCAAAACAAAGTCAGAACTGACTCCTGAGCCTCACCCCCTTGGCCGTTTTCACTGGGATTCAGGAAAGCCACTGAACAAAGGCAGAAAGCCTCTTTGCAAGAGCTAAACCACTTCCAGCTCCCAACACCTGAAGCCACAGCCCACAAATGCCCTGCAGGGCTTCCACCTTGGACCCGCTGCCCCCCCGGGACTCTGCGGGGAACCTTTCCCGGACACACTCCCACTGCCAAGCCCCATCCTGGGATCAGCACCCTGTCCCAACCTCTCTGTGGCACCTGAGCGACCCAGAGCCCCAGCCAGCCCCAGCTGTGCCCCCACTACACCAACATCTGCTGCAGAGATCCCCTCAGCCCAACGTTCTGGTGGCGGCTTCTCCCACAGCTTCCTGCTGCCCCCACAGCAGCTCGGGATGCAGCTCTTCCCACAGTGCTGCTGAGCCCCCAAAGCCTGTCAGATCTGCTCTGGGACAGAGCCCCAGAGGTCCCCAAGCACCACAGCAGGTACTTCTGTGCTGCCCAAGTCATGGCACATCCCTCAGCGAGTCCACGGTCACCCAAACATGGGTGGAACGTTCCCTTTGAAGGGAGCTTTGCCCACCAAACCAAACCACAGACACCCAAGAGCCACCCAAAGGGCCAAACCCTGTCCCTCTGTCAGACCAGGTTTTCTCACAGCTGGTGTCCCCAGGGCAGGGACCTGCCTTTGGTTCCCGTCCTCTCCTCCAGGCTCAGCTTCTTGCAGACCTGACCCAATGCAGGCTCAAGGGCTCTCACTCCGGCTTTGTCCAGCCCTCCCAGGGGACAGCAGGCAGGACCCAGGGGTGGATGGACCCTGGTGGGTCTGGTACAGCACATCCAGCTCAGGAGCTGCTCCCTGAAGGTTTCTGGTGAGTGTCCAGGTCAGGGATGAGCGAGGACAGTGGCAGGCTCAGGGTTAACACAGCAGTTCTCACTGTTACTCCCTCAGAGCGCGCTGCCTCGGCATTGAAACGTGTCCACCACAATTCCACCTTAATTCAGGTAGGACACAACCTGGAGATGAAGTGACCTGACCACGTCCCACAGCAGCAGAGCTGGGACAGGACCCAGCAATCAGTCCCCAGGACCAAGTTCTCCCCTGTGGACAGTCCTTAGAGATCTGTGCCCTTGCCCAAGCAGGCACTTACCTGCCCCAGGTGTGGCAGTTACCCATTCCCACAGAGCTGTGCCCAGGTGCCCTGCCCTATCTGCCTCTCCCCTGTGAACCAGACATGTCACCACTCCTTACCTCTGCTATTTTCAAGGCAGCCAACCTCAAAATCTTCAGGCAGGAGCAGGGCAGGTGCTACTGGTCACCACCAGTGCTGGGAGCACCTTATCCAGGGCTGCCTGTCAGTCCCCTGCACGCAGCTTTTCTTTATCCTGCACCACCCCACACCTCTAAACTCACTGTGGGGGCTGCACCTCTGACACGGCCACAACCCCAAACCCCAAACACATCATGCACTGAACTGCCCAACCTCACCTGCAGAAAGGAACCGAGGGGGAGGTTTGCAGAGAGGCAAGCAGGGGCTGGAGGAGTGGAGTGCAAGGAAATCCCTGGCTGAAATCCACAGCCTGTTCTACCAGGAGATGAAATGTCTGGAGAATCGTCCCTGTGCTCCCGAGCGGGGCTGTCCCTGTCCCCAGCAGCCAGCTCCTCGGCTGCAGTCTCCACTCCTCCTCGTCAGCTTCAGGGCCAGCAGAGCTGTAAAACTCGCCCGGTCTTTGCTCAGGACACCACTTCCCTTTCCGTGCCAATCCCTGGGCGCTGCTGCCACGCTCCCCCCGCCAGGCAGGGCTGGTGACAGACACCCCGTGTCCCCACCCTGAGCACGGCCAGGCTCAGGGACCCACCGGCCACCCTCTGCTGTGAGACACGGCACACCCGGAGCAGCCCCAGCACCGCTGCAGCTGCAACAATATCAATAATAAAAAAGTTCACACCGCAGCCACCTGAAAACTTTAAACCCCCGAGCACGCACGGCACATCCCGACCTGAGTGAATCCTCTGTGTCTCCGCATCCACCTCCTCCTCCTGCTCCTCCCGATCCAGCCTCTCATTTCAGAGAGAGAAGGAAACACAAACAAACCCCGAGTTTCCCTCACTGACCTCAGCAGCCAGCTCTTCCCCGGGCTCCGGCTCTCACATGTCCGCGGGCAGGAGCGCTGCCGGCGCTGGATGCTGCAGCTGCCCGAGGCTCTCCCGGCCCCGCCGAGCGCCGTGTGTGCGGAGCGGGATTTGTGCGGAGCGATGTGAAGAACGTCGCCGGCTCCAGTGACCCGCTGGGTGCGAGCTGAGGCTTAAAGCGACAGCCCCGCTGCCACCGCCTCCCGGAGCCGCTCCGTGCCCTGGCACGATGTGGAGGGGGGGCTCCAGAGAAGGCTCCTCTCTCTCCCTCACCTCGCTGCCACGATCCTCCCGTTATTAGATGATGCTCTTAAACACACAGTGCAGCTAACGTGAATATTTAGCTTTCCTTCCACCTCCTCACCTCCCACCCGCCACACTCACTTTACCTTAAAAATAGATTGGGATCGATTCTCCCAAACTACATCTGCAAACACGCTCGGGCTCAGCAGGCACAGGCACCACGGCAGCAAACGCTCCGTGCACACACAGACACACTCTGATCGTTTGGATTTAAAGCACCAAAATACTGAAGGACCATTTTTAGCTCCTGATAGTCCTCCTGCTCCTTGTATTATTAGATATGTGTGGTTTTTTTGTCCTGTTGCAAGAGCCGAGGCTGCTCAGCCATAAGCATCTCTTGATTTAAATGTAACACTGCTCGGCAGAGGGAAATTTCTAATTGCTACAGGGTTTTAAACAGAGAAAGATGGAAATGCCACGCAGCAGCCAAAGAGCTCTTCTTACCTCACGTTTGTGAAATGGGAAATACTGACAGTGAAATGGGACACAGGGAGGAAAAGCACTTTTCCAAAGGGGCAAAACGGGACAGAGCCCCACTGGCACTCTCAGCTCTCTGTCCACACTTGTCCCTCATTCTCATTTTTCACTGCAAAAGTAGGAAATCTCTTTAACCTGAACAAAAAATGCAGCTTTGGGGAACTACCCGTGCTATTCCACACCTGTAAATTAATTTTCAGGAGTCACACAGTAATTTCCAGAGAGAGAAGGAAACTGTGTGAGACCGGAGATCAGGACTCCTGGCTCGGTACCTGGCCCTGGCTGAAGAGGAAAAGAAGGGCTGAGGGAGGGCAGGGCATCAGCTCCTGTGAGCTCAGGGCTGGTGCTGCAGCCCCCTTCCCACTGGGGCTGAGATCAGGGGATCCCATGGATAGAGAAGGAATGAACCAGGATGGGAACCCTGCCCTAACCTGAAGAGCTGAGCTGCCTTTGGAGAGCTCTGAAAGGGGGAATCTGCAGCTGGTAAAGGGGGAAATGCAGAAAATGGGTGTAACAGAGGGGCAGAGCCCACACACAGGAGGTCGGCGCTTGGAACAACATGAGGAAATGACATTTTCCCTCCGAGTTTAGGATGCAGCAAAGAATAATGAGCGAGACATCTGTGATCTGCAGAGACACAACCTACAACGTCAGGCTGGAGCTCAGGGAGCTGAGCGTGCCCTGGGCACACGTGTGCCCTGCACCGTCTGTGCCCAGCCCCTGGCACAGCCCATCCACACCCTGCCCAGGCCCTGCACACGCTTCCCTTGGAGCATGAAATTATCACCCTCACTTGGACTGTTTTCAAAGATTTTTTTTTCCTCTTTAAACAACTCGCCCACTCATCCCTATAAACGCCGGTGCTAAAAGCTGGTTCTGTTGTTAAGATTTCAAATAACTCGGGTTTTATTGTTCCAAACAAAATCTAAATAACTCACCCACACTCCCTCCTTCCGAAATGCGTGCTGACCTGTTGGGACCGTGCCCTGCTGCCACACACAGCTCAAGCACAGGCCTGTGGCTCAGCAGCAGGTGACAATATCATTTCTGATTGAATTTGGAGGGAGCCCTGGGGGTGTCTGGCTGAAGTGTCACTGACACCTCTGCTGCTCGCAGTGCTGATCTGTCTGGAAGCCACTGCCACCACGACCAGATTGTGCCACTTTGTGCCACAAGCACATTAATATGGGATTTATACTTTTTCCCCAGCTACAAAACAACCTGGCCTAAAATCACAGTCAGGCCAGCCCTCTCTGCTGAAAGCAGTGGGAATTACTCCTGGTTTCTCTTCTGTGTACTCAAAGCATCCTCTGCAGTTAATGTAGCAACTTTTCCACGTGGTTTACCATGCCAGGCTGGGTTTCCCCTGGCACTATTTAACAGAGACACACCAGCCTGGCTTTAGCACCTGGAGCTTGTTTTACTTACCAAGGACACAAGGTAGAAGCATTTTCTCACTCCAGGTCAGCCTTTGGAAAAGATGAGTGGCTACAGAGGTCAGTCTGGCCCATCAAAAACCTGGGGGATCCCTTAAACACCAAAACTGGGAGTGAACCTGAACTCCTGCTTGGAACAACTCACGTTGGAGGCGGACGACAACAAACAGTGAGTTTTTGGGGTGTAGCTCTCCCCCAGGGCTGTGGGACCTGGCTGTGCACACCAACACACACCCAAACAGCAAAACACAGGGGTTTGGCTACAACTCATTGCAGTGATTGACTCTGCACCTGCACAGGGGTGGAACCAGGACCATGCTCAGCCCTGGAGTCTCAGCTGAGCAGCACTAATTTGCTAAACTGAAATAACTCCGTTGTTTGAAAGGGTATAACCCATATTCCTGATTAATTAGCACAAGGTTAATATATAGAGCACTTTGTCTCTCCACCTCCCCACTCCAAGCCCCACAGAGCAGGGCAGGTGAGCTCCTCTTTGCTGATGGGAGACAATCCAAAGCTCCAGCTGCAGTGATGCCCTGCTCTCCCCATCCCTTGCACTCCCTGCTCCTCACATTGGAACCTCCTGACAGTTTGCTTTGAAAACGCTTTGCAAAAAAAAGCCTGCTCGTCTCTGGATTGCCAAAATTGTGCTGCTTTCTTGAATCAGACTTTTATTTAGACACCTACTTGCTCTGAGCACAGCGAGGTTTGGAGAAGGAGCTGAGCAGATGCAGCACCTTCCTCAGGGGTGCTGGGGATGGGGGAAGTTGGTCGTGGAGCTGTGCACACCCATCCACATCAGCACCCATAACACATCCACCCTGCAATAAACACCCCCTGCTCAGCAAACGCCCAGATCTTAATTATTATTTACTCACACCCCAGCAATGCCTGAAGGCCGCGTTCGAGATCAAGGCCTTGTTGTGCAAGGCACCCCACAAAACACGAAATCCTGGCCCTGCTGGGGCAGGGAGGGCTCCTGGGGCTGGTACCTGTGGCTTTGCCACTGCAGCCATGCTCTGCCTGACCTGCTCAGGAGAGTTGAAACAGGCAAGACAAAAATCACATGCAAAGGCAGGAGCGGCTTCTCCTATCAGCCAAAAGCATCTCCTGCTCTGGTCCTGCTGCTGCTGCAAAGGGCAGGATGAAACTACACCCTGTCTGGGGTTTGCTCCACATGACAGTGCCCAGGGAACACTGGGATTCAGGTGGCTTTAGATACAGGCAAAAAAATCCTCCTGGGACTCTCCTGCAGGTCCCAGGGCAGTGCCCAGCTCTGCTGCCTCTGCAGACAGGGCTGCATCGACTGCTCCTCATTGAGCACTGCAGGGAGCTGGAATTTCCCCCTGTGGCACAAACAGCACCATCCAGGATGGAAACGTTGGATCCATGGGATGGCTTGGGGCCCTGCTCTAATTGCACATCTCCCCAGGGGAGCCTCTGCAGCCATCCCTGCACTCAGAGCATTTCACTGGGCTCGGCTCTGCCAGGGCTTCTGGGGCCACACAGGGAATGGGGGGTCTGAAAAAACATTTTAGGGCTTTTTTAGATTAATTGGTGTTAACTGCCTAGGGAGGCTTAAAAATAGCACTGCTAATGGGAAGTGTGAAGGCGAGGTGTGAGCAGAGGTTAACCTGACACAGGCTGTGCCCAGCCTGCAGCCAGGGCCAAAACCAGGGGCTCCTTCTGTCCAGCTGGGAATTGCTGCCTGCACCTCTAATTCTGCCTCCCCCTCAGCTGCCTTCACACTCATCTGGGCACAGGGGGAACCCTCCTACTGCCATGGCAGGTTTTATCAGGAGAGCTGCAAGGAACAGCCCTTAAACCTTCCTGTGATTTCTGGATTCCCATCCTTCTCCTGCAGCCATGGAGGAGCCTCAGCTTCCTGCACCCTAAGTACAGGTGCAAGGACAGCTCAGGGAGACCCCAAAGCCTCTGCTGGCCCCAAGGCCACCCTAAATCCAGAGGAGAGGATGGTATTGATGGGATCTGTCCAAAAGCAGTGACTTCAGGGACAGCCTGTCCCCTGAGGAGGTCACTGCTTCCTTGAACCCTCCTCCCTGACCACAAACTCCAGGGATGGAGCTGCCTGGTGCCACTGAAGGCAGCAGGGTGGCCTCCGGGGCTGATCTGGCCTCCCCAAAGCTGGGCAATTACAGAAAAAACCCAAACCTGCCCCAAGGCTGTTTGTGTCCTCTGGGGGAGCCTCCAGCTCTGCTCAGCAGCTGGAAACAGCCACCATCAAAGATAAGGCTCAGCCAGAACTGCTCTGGTTATACAGCTCTGTCCTCCAGTGAAACCCAGAAAACATTAGCAGGCACTTCCTGGTTTTAAATATAATTTACATAAAGAGAAACACAAGTTATTGTGACAGAAAGGATTTTTTAGGTAGCCCCAGCAAGCACAGCCAGAGCACAATCCCTTCCCAGCACAGGGACCTGCTGATCCATCCATCCATGCCAGATCCCACCAGCCACAGCTGGGAGCCCAGGGATGCTTGGCAAGAAAATCAAACACAGCCCCGAGTCACCAGAGGCCCCCTTGGCACCTGGTGTCACCCCAGCTCCAGGGATTTAAGCCCAGTTATGCTGATTTACATCCAAAGAGAACCTGGGCTATGATATTCTTTAAGCTCTTCTGCCATGTGAAGTTTAATAAATGCCAGAGGCCAGAACTGTGAAGGTACAAAGTGCCCCAGGCATGGCAGAGACCCAAGAAAGGAACGAAAAGTTCTAGATTTTGAGAGAAATCAAACATTTGGAGGTTTATCGCTCTGGCTTTGGCTTCAATTCATCTTTTTTTTTTTTTTTTTTTTTTTTCAGTGCTGTTCTCTTTAAAGTGACAGTTTCTAGGAAATGGTGAGTGTAACATCTCTTTTACTGTCTCATCCCACTTGATGGCTGACAGTTTGCTGGGAGAAAAGGTTGTGCAAGGAGGAAAGCAGACCTCAATTACGGCTTCAAAATGCCAGTAACTGCAAACTCACTTACAATGAGTCAAGGGGAGAAGAATGAATTTGGGGAGCTTGGTTTGTCACCTCCAGCCTGGGTCACCGACCTTCAGACCTCCAACATGAGTCTGCTGGGTGACCTTGGACAACCAGCTCAGTTTTCACCTCCTTCCTAGAGCAGATTCCTCTGGTCAGAGGCTTTTCCTCACAGTTTCCTATCTCCAGAGCTGGCCTCCACATGTAACCAGATAAAGATGGAATATGAAGCCCCTGATCCTCAACCCGAGGGATCAGAGAAACATCCAGACCCTGGGTGTCCTTGGTGTCACCCCTGCAGATGCCAGGGCTTGGACACCCTCCTGCACGTGGCACAGCCCCTGGGCTCTTCCCCTGTGGCTGATGCACAGGCACAGGCTTGTACAGATCCATGCACACAGCTCAGCTTTGATCCACAGCCTGACCTCAGCCTGGGAGGGGGGAAAACCAGGGAAAACACAGAGAGAGGCCGTGCAAGCAAGAGAAATATCCCAAAGACAGGGAGAGCAGGGACACTGACCCCTGCAGCCCTTACAACACTGCCCTGCCAACACCAGCCCTGCCCCAGGGAGCACATGGGAGTTTCCTGCCCCTCAGGAAGGGCCATTCCTGGGTTCAATCCCTTGGATCTGCCTCAGGGTCATTCCTGGGTTCAAGCCCTTGGATCTGCCCCTCAGGGTCATCCCTGGGTTCAATCCCTTGGATCTGCCCCTCAGGGTCATCCCTGGGTTCAATCCCTTGGATCTGCCCCTCAGGGCCATTCCTGGGTTCAATCCCTTGGATCTGCCCCTCAGGAAGGGCCATTCCTGGGTTCAATCCCTTGGATCTGCCCCTCAGGAAAGGCCATTCCTGGGTTCAATCCCCCAGGCACGACACTCGCCTGCAGCAGAGCCAGCTCTGCCCTGCCTCCCTCTCACTCACACAGGCTCATTGGATAATTACAGAGAAAACCAAGGCAAATCCCAATTTTAATGCCATTATAAAACAGAGAGGGGGAATTCATTACCTGGCAGCTGTTAATATTCAAGGAAGAAACTGATAATTTGCCTCTGAGGCAACGAATGCAGCAGAGGCAGCACAAGCCAGAAAACGCTGCTGCCTCCCCCCACCTTCCCCGTGCAGCCACTTTTTGCAGAGGTTTTCTATCCCCACGTTGATTTCCCTGCCTCCCATGACCAAAGTCCCAGTGAAGAATTGCTGCCAGGGCTCTGCAGAACTCCTGAGAGCCCTGGCTCTGCTGCACCTCCAGGTTTGGCAGAGCAGTTCTCACCCCTCTCCTGCCTTGTGCAGCATCTGTGCAAGGAGCCCACCTAAACCAGAGAAGAGGAGATAAAGAAGAACCCTACAGCTTAACAAAGAGACTCAGAGAGAAAGACAGGCCAGACAATTTAGGATGACTCGGGGGAGACATCCCTGACTGCTTCTCCTGACAGCCCAAATCCCTGAAGAGCCTCCCCACAGCTGAGAGGCTCCAGGTTTTCCTGCACATCCTGCCTCCAGCTAGGAAACAGCACAGCCTCCCTGCCCCAGCACTTTGGAAGGTCCCACCAGCTGAACAGGAAGAGAAAGCACTCCAAGAACAAGCCACAGCTCCGTGTTTACCTGCTCACTTCCAAGAGGACTGACACCACCACAGCAGCCTCCAGGTGTCATAGGAACAGTCTTAAATTTAGCAGCAGCTGCCTTTCCTCTCTGCCTGGCTCTGGCTTCTCCTTTCCTCTCCACTCCCTGGCTCTCAGAGCACGTTTACACCAGAAAGCCTGACCAGCACTAATGGCATAATTACACCCCTGCAGCTGAGCAAACGTGGAGGCTGTGGGATGAAGGAGGGTGTGATCTGCACTGCCCCTGTGTTGTGGGATTCACATACCAGGGAGATCAAGCAGGGACCAACCTGATGTTCAAACAGAGGGAAGATGCACAGGCACCACAGAACAGCAAAGGCTGCCTGCTGTAAACGCCACGTTCCAGCTCCAGAGGGAATTGGGAAGTATCCATCTCCCCTCAAACAAGACAAGGCAGCCAGGGGAATGATGCTGTGGGGCTGGAAGCCCCCAGGGCTGACACATCCCTGCACCCCAGCATCCATCCAGCCCATTGTGCAGCTCCCAGTGAAGCCCCAGGGGATGGATGGGCACACCTGACTGCCAAGAGCTGCCTGGACAAGCCCTGGTTCAGCAGGGACAGGCAGCATCCTCCAGATCTGCCCCCAGGGCTGACCCTCAGAGGGTCAACCATGAGCACCCTGCAACCCAACAATCCCCTGATAAATCCTGAGACAGAAAACCATCAAAAGAACTCTGGCAACCTGCCTCTGGGGCGGGGATGTGTGACCTACAAAAAAATTCCTTTCTTTTTTGGTTGCTTCTCACTGTAGTCATAAAAAAGGCCTTAGAAAAACATTCATCCCAGGGAATGTTTAACGATGCAGAGTGCTTGAAAATCGTTCAGTGTCTAAATACATCAGCAACCCATCCCTGCAAGTTGTCACTGCAATCAAACAAAGCTCCTCTTTCCCTTGACTATAAATGGCCTTGGCTGAGGACAGGGTGGGGAACAGGTCTGGAGAGTGAGGAATCCCTGCCTGGGAAGGGGAGAGTCCAGAGGATCAGGACCATTCCCAGGGCACAGATGCAGAGAGGGGTGGGCTTCACCCTTGCCTGGCTCCATGGGTTTTGCTCCAGCTGTTGCACCTTGACACAATAAAGTGTTTTAGCCCTTGAACTCTGGCTCGTGCTCAGCCCCATCAACCTCAAAGACCTCTGGCCTTAAGCACAAGCCCAGAACTGGGGCAGGTCCCCAGGATGTCTTTTCCAGGATACACAGCCCCTTTCTTCCATGGGCCCTCTCCTTTTTGCACAGAGGAGGGTGAGGGACACAAGCCCTGATATTTTTGAAGCATTAGAAAAATCCCATCTTTCCAGTTACCTTCTAATAACCCCCTCAAACACATCTGCTACCAAGTCAAACCCAAGCTGGAGCATTCTGACCTTCACCACAGTGGAGAGAGGGGTTAAATTTACGAGCAAGCCTTTGACATCTGTAAGTTTCATGTAGAACAAAACCTCTGCTTTGATGTTCCTTCAAAAAGAGAGGAAATTCAGAAGGTGTGCACTGCACGAGTCCCAGGCAGGGATTTGGAGGGGCTTGGATCTGGCTGCCCACAACTGCAGGCACAGGGACAGAGCTTTAATGCAGCCACTTTTGCTCTGCTGCAACAGAACAAAAAAGTGACCAAAAGCACCTCACCCTCATCAGCTTCTCCCAAACCAAACCCTCCTTTGCTGTGGAGAGCCAGGCACTCAGAGCCCTGCACACCTGGGCTCACAGGTGAGCAGCACCCTGGCAGGGCTGGTCCTTCCCCTCCCAGGAGCACCAGCCACGGCTGGGAAATTCCCCCACTTCAGGGGGCCCTGGGAAGGGTGAGGAAGCCCCTCTGTGCCCCAGCAGGGTCAGGACCCTCCTGCATGGGCACCACATCCAACAGCAGCCTCTTGCCCAGGAGGGTGCGAGGCACAGGGGGCACCTGCCACGCTCTCCTACCTTCCGCAGCACCTGGGCCATGGCTTCTCCCATCCATCCCAGCATCCCCACGGCTCTTCCCGCAGGCTGAGCCTCCTCTCAGGGCCCGACAGAGCTGCCAGAAGGGACAGGCTCCTCTCCATCCCCTGCTCACTTCTGCCTGCCTCCCCTCCCCTCTGCCGCCTCCTCCCATGGGGAGTTTCCCAGCAGCTCGGTAATTAGCAGCATCATCACCAATGCTAATAACAACCACCACGGCTCCTGCCATCCGAAGCTCAAACAACTTTACAGCCATCATCACGCCTCTGTAACCCCCCGGGGGAGGCAGGCAGCAGCATTAGCCCATCACACGATGGGGAGAGGGAGGTAAACAACAGGCAGGGGATGGGTGGTGGATCCAGGAGCTCTGAGTCAGGCACCTCACCCCCAGCACGCCCCATCCTGGATCTCCCCGGCTGCTGGAGCCCCTTGGGATGCAGGTCAGGGGCTGTGCTGACAGCAGGGCTCATCCAGAGCTCACACTGCTACACCTGGGAGTCCTGGGAGGTTTTTTCCTTGCTCACAGTCTGGGTTCTCCTCTGCCATGGGGTTGTGGCACCTCAGATCAACCTTTAGAGATCACCTCTAATTAAGGACTCACAGTTTACCAATGGATTAGAGAGAAGTTTTGCTTTTTTCCTTGCAAAATGAGGAGTCTGGGGAAGTAGTTGTGTGACCAGCCTGACCAGGAAAAGCTCCTCTCCCATTCAGGTGGGCTTTGCTACCTTTGATTACAAAAGCTCCCAGCAATGGAACTGCAGCTTTTCAACTCCCCTGCGACCCCAGAACACAGTGGGGCTGCTCTGCTCATGGCCAAACCCACAGGACAACGCTGATTTTAAACACCCTGAGGTCTGGCCATGCTGCCACCCCGGCAGAGCTGCCAGCTGGGAGCACCAACACAGCAAAGCTCCCCTGAAGTGACCCCACCGTGTCCCCCAGAGCCACCACGGAGCCCTCGGGGCTGTCCCCAAACCCCACGTGTGCTGCCACGGGGTCACCAGTGGTTGGCAAAACCCCACGGGGCCTTTTTTCAGACACAGCCCGTGGATCCACAGCTACACACTCCTAAGGAATGCTTTTCCCAGCTCTTGATGGAGCGTGGCTTTTGTTTGGTCTCTGGCTGAATGTCTGAGTTAAAAATACAAGGCTATTTCTGGCAGAAGTGGTTTTTTTCTCTTTGTATTGCCTTGTGTGCCCTCATGCTGCTGTCTCCTCTCTGGCTCAGATGAGCTTTGTTTTCCTTCTCAGTGGTCATGTTTGCACCGGTGAGCTGCAGGAAATGTTTTTTCCCAGCAGACCATTTCCACAAGCACTGTTGGGAGCAAAGAATGAGCTCAGAGAAGTCTAAAAAAACCAAAAAAAACCCCCACCCCAGTTGGTGTAAAAATTCGATCTCCAGTGGCCAGAGAACTGAAAATCAGAAATGTCTGTGGTACAAAAGGGATGTGTCCACACACTCATGCCCACAGGTACAGCAGGACATGTTCTCCCCATGATCCACAGATGAGGAACAAAGGACTCAGAGCCAGAAACACCTGCAAGCATCCCCACTCCACAGCCAGGCTTCAATCCCAAGCTCTGCAGCTCTGACTCTTTCTTAGCCAGCATGAAAATATTTAATTTTGGTGTTTGTTTTTTTTAATGGCAAGAGAAAAAAAAAAAATAGGCCTATCTTTTCTGGCTTGGATTTACTCCATCTGGAATCACTGCATGATCACAGAGCTGTGATAGTGTGTTAGAGCCTCAGTGTAAAGCAAAACCTAAATACTTCCAAGCACCCATGAGATCATTGATCTTTCCTGTTACACTTCGTCTCTCCTGGCAACAAGCTGAGGATTTGGGGCTTTCTCACTTGAGATCACTGGGCTCAAACACCTCCAAGCCCCCTCCCACGATGCAGAAACGTGCCATCATTGTGGGTGTGAGCCCTGTTTCCAGGGCTGGGAACAAACCCAGCACAGCTGCAGGAAAGCTCCCCAGTATTTGTGTTTGCCATGTGTCACAACAAACATCAACACAAGCAGAAGGGAACGGCCCAAGACCAGCAGAACTGTGGGGTTAAAAACAGCAAAAAGGCATCTGGGGAGCTTCCCAGGACATGGATCCTCACCACCCTCCAGGGAGCCAAGCACAGACAGAGCAGAGCTCCCCACACAGGACCAGGAACCTGGAAATCACCAACATCAGGGCCAGCTCTGGAGGAAAGGAGCTCTGTCTGTGCTGCTTCCAAAGAAAAGCTCCTGGGTCATGATTTCTACCATCTCTGATGAGTTCAAAGAGCCCACTCTGCACACTGACCATCAGTGTGATCAGAACACCAGGCAGAACACCTACAGTCCCACATCTGGCAAAGGCCACCAGCACTTTTGGTTGCTCACCAAAGACCTGGGAGGGGCTCTGGATTTTGAAGGCACCAATCCCACTCCTCATGAGCCCCAGGAGCTGATCAGTTCAAGCTCCACAAAGCACCCAAACTGCTGGGCTTTTCTGGAATTCAATGCATCCCATCCTGACAATCCTAAATTCAGCTAAGTTCATCTCCAGGCTCCTGTGCCCCCAGAGGTTTTAAATGTCACCACTGAGGGCCAATCCCTCACAGACCAGTGATGGAGACTGGAACCACTGCTCTGCTGAAAGGACAGCAAAGCTGAGGCTCAAAAAGGCAAAAGGATTTGCCCACAGAGCCAACAAACAGAGCACAGCTACAGACTCTGTTCTCCAGCCCAAAATCCCCACTGCCACCCCCACACCCAGCTGGAAATGAGGTAAAAACAAACAAGAGGAACTCCCAGATCAGCACTGGAGATTAAAATCATCTTCCTACCGACTGTGGCACCTGGACTTGGACTTCCCCAGCATCCAGAGGGGATGCACTCGATCCCTGGGCTTTCCTCCCCGAGCTGGATTGGTGCTCCCGGTATTTCTTCGTTCTCGCAGGTAATGACAAGAACTCTTTTCCTGAGATCTTCAGCTCTCCCACGTGGTGGCTGTCCCCATTCTGGTCCTTGGGAAAGCAAGAAACAGTCACTGCAGCAAGTGCCTGGCTCAGGAGCTCTGTTGGCTCCTACCCACAGAGCAGGAGAGGCACAGGAGCACAGTTAATGTGGGGCTTGTGCTCAGTGCTCCCACAAAAGTGCAGGATTGTCACCCCAGGGGTGACAGGAGGGGACAGAGATCCCAAAATGGAATAGTGAGAACAAGGAAGGAGAGATTCATTGCCATGTTGATGGCACCAGCACAGCCAGGTCAGTGTCCACACCCTAAAAAGCAGCCAGGTGAATATAAATCAGAACTGGGAAGTGCCTTGCAGTGCCTTGGTTGGAGCCCTCACACTGCTCAGTGCATGACAACAGGAGAGATGACTCAATTATAGCACTTAAGCACCTTCAGGGTGAAAGCCAGCATGTGAGAAAGAGATTTTAGTCTGGTACACAAAGGAATAAACAAGAGGCTGGGAGGTAAAAGCAGAGGAGATCAAATGAAGGAGTAAGAGACACTGGAGAGAGCAGGGAGCAGCATTCCTGCAATGTGCTGGAGCTTCAGAACCAAGGTGGGTATTCCCTGTGCCCCAACACACAGCTCTGTGCAGAGGCACTGGACAGCAGCTCCTGAAGGGTGGAACAGGGGGGCTTTGCTGGCTTTGAGGGCATTTCTGGCAGAGACAACACCGAGAGGCTGCTGCAGAGGTCACAGCTCACTCCATGGGTTTACTCCTTACTCCTTCTCACTCCCAGCACAGCACAAAGCAGAGGAGCCTCTGCCAGGGCTGTAACCCCTCCTGTGAGCCACAGAGCAGAGGAACTGCAGCCACAACACTCTCTGAAGGAAAGGAACTCACACCCTCCCAAGGACACTGCAGGGGGAACAGGAGAGCTGACACCTGAGCCCACAGCTCCTGCCTGCTCCACCCTCCCCACGGAACCCCTGAAATCCACAGCCCTGCCTGAACTATCGAGTGGTGCTCAGCTTTTACAGCAAAGAGCAGGAAACCAACAGCATCAACAGCAAATCACACACCAGCAAAGCCCCTGGCCAGCCCCTGGGGCTGTGCTGCTCTGATGAGGACAGCAGCCAACGTCCCCTGACCTTGGGCACTGCTGTCCCTGCATCGACACTCCAGAGATGGAGTCACATTGGGGAGAGCAGGCAAGAGCCAAAATACCCAAGGGGCACTGGGGGAATTGATAGAAATACATCAGGACATTTGGAATTTATTTTCCAAAGAGAGTTAATTCAGGGACGAGCTTTTGCCTGGCCTTCCCAGTGTTTACTGGGAGTTTTAGGTTCCTAAATGGTTTCTCAGGCATGAGGTTGTTTCCCACTGACCATCTGCACCCACCTGCAGCTTGGGTGAATTTTTCTCTCTGTGACAGTTCTGTAAAGGGGAAATGCTCCCTGGGACACTCAGGAGAGCTGTGCCTGGAAAGCATTAGGTGAATGTGGATGATTTGTGCCAAAAACATCCCAAAAAGGCAGAATGGCTCTGGGAACAGGCAGGGCTGAGCCCTCAGCAGCACCAGCAGGATTTCCTGAGAGGCTGAAGTGAGGCTGAAGGGCTCAGTGCCTCCCAGCTGCTGCAGGAACAGCCCTGGGGACACGGAGGAAATGCTGATCTGCTGGGATCTGACATTCCCTGGAGCAAAGCAATCCTTGGAGCCCCTGGAACAAACCCTCAGCCCCCTGCAGTGCTCCATCTCCTGTGTCTGCCCTCTCTGTCACTGCACTGGGGTGACAGGCACTGACAGCCACTCAGGGGCTCACCATGATCCTTCCAATAAAGGGCTGCTTTTTCAAAAAAAGCCCAGAAGTGACTTTCCAGCTTGGAGTGTTAAGTGCCTTTTTAGTCAGACCAGCTGTTCCTCTCCTCCAAGCTCTCTAGAAACCCTCTTTGGTTAATCCCATTGACTCCAATGATATCTGCTAATTGCATATTTCCCTGCAAATGAAGCCAGGCAACAACAAACCAATGGGAATCCGTGTACAGATTCCCACTGACAATCTCTGAGGCCAGACCTCCTTGCTTACCTTTTCAGAAGGGAATTTGAGCAGGTCTAAGCTGTCCATGCTGTTCCTTTGGAGTCTCTTTGGCCTGGCTCCTGCAAAACAACACTCTCACATCAGGGGGATGTCAGCAACAGCACCAATGTCACACAGACAGAACCCAAACCACAGCAGATCCTCTGCTCTGCTCAACTAAAAGTCAAAGGGATGGGATGATGCAGCTGTGCTGGTCTTGAGATTCAAATGTGGGGATTTTTCCTATTGTTTTGGGTCTTTTTAAAGCACTGTCACAGGGCAGTGTGAGGCTCTGGCTATCGAGCTGCAGCCAGGTCACACCACGACCCCGATCTCAGACAAGGTCTCTGGAATTCAGGAGATACAAACCTCACCCTAAACCACAAAAGTCATGGGACTGGCATTGAGAAAAATCATAACAATCAGACAATTTAATACATCTGTGGATTTTCTGCTTTATCATCATGTTTTCAACTGAAAGAATGTTTCTGGGATTCAACTTTGCTTTTCTCTATAGTCATAAAGGCTGGAAAACTAAGTGAAGGAGCAAATATTTTCTATCATAGGCCCAGCCTTAAGGGGAACAAAATCTTGCCTTGAACCTGAAAGAGGAATCAAAACTTGGCAGGATTTACAATATTTATTTGAGATTTCATAAGATTTTGATGTTTGATTCCAACAACAACAGTGTGGGTGAAACACAGTTCAGCCCTGACTCCTGGTTTCCAAACCCGCTTGACCTCCACAGTCTCCCTTCAACCTGCTTCCAGCTGTTCCTGCCCTGCTGACAAACAGCCAGGGTGTACAAAAACAGCCCTGGGATGCTTTCACCACACCTGGGAGAGCTTCTGCCCTGCCCTGATCATCCCTGAAGGCTCAGCTTAGCTGATGCCCACGTGACACCCCACTCCAGCAACACCGTGCAGGGCAGAGCCCAAAACTCTCCACTCAAGGTCCTGTGACACCTCCCAGGCTCAAAGGGAAATCCTGGGGGAGGAATGAGCCCTGAGAATGGAAACCACGGAGCTTTGTGTGGTTCCTGCAGCAGCAAACCCCCCAAACCATTCCTCAGCTGCCCCCAACCCAGCAGCACCCAGAGCTCCTTGCCCCTCCGAGCTCAGGGGGCCACAGAGCTGCCCACTGGGCAAACCTGAGAGAGAGGAGGCACAAAATGCACAAATCAAGGCTGGCTGAAAGCAGAGCATGGGGATTAAATGGGAAAAGGCTCCAGGGATTCCTGCAGCAGCACACTCCAGATGCCACCACAGCTGTATCAAAACTGCACCAACTCCAAGGACAGCATGCTTTGGAAAGCTCAGCTTCACAAGATACAAGCTCAGATCAGCTGGGACCCCTTGACACAGCTTGGTCATAAGTGACCTGAAGTTTATTTCTGTGCCCCTCACCACCCTGAAGGGATTTACTGCTTGCAGCCATAAAAACTCCAATCAGCAAAACATTTCTGCACATTTCTGCCTCTCTACTCCAAAAAGCACATTAGCTTTGTTTTAAGGTGATTCATTGCCAGGCTTTGAGTTCAGGGGGGCTGACATCAGGGATGGAGGTGGAGAACAGACACTGAACACACAGGAGAGCACAGAACACACGTCACCAGCAGCAGTCGGCGTTTCCACCAAACTCTGCCCCTTCCACACAAAGCCAGGGCCCACCTGCCAGCACCTCAGTGCTGGAAAAGGCCTCAGAGATCTCAAATCCTACCAATTCCCACCCCAGCAACCAGATCAGAGCACTGAGTGCCACATCCAGTCATTCCTTGAACACCTCCAGGGGTGGTGACTCCCAGGGCAGCCCCTTCTAATGCCCAACAACTCCACCCTGAAGAAAACTCCCTTTGCTCCACCACATTCCCCCCATCCTCAGCATGGAGGAGATGGCTGTGGGATGGGTGAGGGACCTTTGGGTGCTGCCACGTTGCTCAGGGAGGAGCTCAGCGAGGGGAAGGCAGCGCTGGGTTGTTCCCAGTGGCTCCCAGTTACACTCTGGACACTGCTACAGCTGCTCCCTGAGAAAAACCTACAGCAGCAAGGTGGGGCTGCAGTAAAAGTCACCTACAGACACCCCATCAGAGGCACATTGGGGTTTCAGAGGCCAGCCCAGCCCCTGGAAGTGAGCGTGCGTCACGGCTTCATTTAACAGCCACTTCCAGGAAAGCAAGAAAGCAGCAAAGTGTGCCCAGTTAGATAAACACACATCATTTCCAGCTGTCTAAAGAGTCATTAATTACACACCTCCATCCCCAGGTGCTTTTGTGTGTTCCCAGAGCACTGAACCGCTGGCCAGCAGCCATTAATCTCCGAGCAGAGAAAACCTGCCCGGTGTTAATTTAATAGACACAGCAGAACAACTCATCTTTTTCCCTTGTTCTGATACTAGTGGCTGTCTATGACTGCGTGGGGTTTATACACCCTTGAGCTGAGAGACAAAGAAGTTCAGAATTACAAAAAACTTCATCCAACTCAGCTGTTTCTTCCAGAAATCCCAGCCAGTGCTGAGGTCAAACACTGTCCCCACTCACCACCACTAAAACAAGCAGCATTAAGAGGGTCCCTATCACTCAGGGCTACAAGAAACTGGATCCACACCAGCAGCAACTCCCTCCAGACGTGTGGGAGCTTCTCCCCTTCTCGTCCCACACATCCTCATCCACCTTCCAGGAGAGCAGGGCATTCCATACTCACAAGTGTCCCACGACAGGAGGAGTCCTGCTAATTCTCTGTCTCCATTCCCTCAGATGGCTCCAGATGTAACTTTCAGCCTCTCCCAACTTACTTTTCCCAGAAATACCTGCAGCACCACTCAAAGCTCAGCCAAAGCTGAGCTCTGCCTCCTGCTCCCCAGAGCTGATCCACAGCAGCAGCCAGGGATGCAAAGGATTGAGCAGCTGAAAACCCAGGTCTGTTCCTCTGGAAGGTTTTTTCCCCCCCCTCTCTCTCTCTCTCTCCAGCATTTATTGGCATGTTTACCAAGCCTGCTGCACAGTAATGGAAAACCTCAGGGGCCTTTCTAAATGCTCTCTCTGTCTTGGAGGTTTACTGAGGTCTCAAAGAGAGCAAGTTGAAACCTTCTTGTGAACATCAGCTGAGCGACGCTCCTGACTGGCTGCATTCATGCCCTGTTTTCCTGGAGCTCCTGGGATGTTGCTCTTTTCACTGCTCAGGGGTGTTGTTCCTTTTTTAAATATTTTTTTTCAAAATCTCTTCCTCCTCCCCATCTATGATCTCAACAGCACCACGAACCAAGAGAGGATGTTTTAAAATTTTTTTTTCAACTTTTTGCGTTTGCGATTTGTTTGCTGAGGCGTTTAACGGTTCTCACATCCTCGTCTTTAATCTGCACTCACGGAGAACACAAGGAAGTTTCACCAAGGATGGTGATGGGATCATCTCATGGAAAGGAGCTGGGCAAGCTGGGCAGACAGAGCTTTGTTCCTCCACAGACAGGCTCCATCTCCAAGAGATTGCAGCTGACAAGATCGAGCTGAACATGTGTAGCAGCGACCCAGGGAGCCCTGGCAGGAGCTCTCATCGAGCTGACATGTGCTTTGATCAGCCCCAGCTCTGCCCCCTCTCCCAGCCAGAGCAGGGCCCCCCACCCCAGCCACAGCAGCAGCTCTGTATCTGCAGCTGGATCCCTCTGGGGGGCTGTGCCAGAGCAGGCAGAATTCAACCTGACAGGGGACTCCATGGAAAAGCACCAGGGAAAGGTTGTGGAGCCAACATCAGCCCCCCCACAAAGCACAGGCTGGGCACCCCAAACATCACAACAAATCCAGCATCAGGACTTGATGCATTCTCATGAAAAGGTCATTTCCCCCTGTACCTGAAGTTACCAGGACATTGACTTGGCATTTGGGGGAGTTCTCACAGCCCTGGACAGCGTCTCCCCCATCTGTACAGACCCAAACCTTGATTCTGGCAGACAACTCCAAATATTGCTCAAGATAATTAAATCAGAGCAGCCAAGCCAGTTGTTTGGGGTGGAATGCTGGTCTGGAAACCCTTCCCAGCTCTGAAGTGACAGTGGAGATACGGTCCAGTGCTCCCAGTGCTCACAGAACATCCCAAATCATACGCTGCTGACATCTAATCAGGGGAGCTCTGTCAGCCTCGTGCTCCATTATTACAGCAGAGCTCTTAAAGAGGGAAGGGGGAGGGGGAAAACAAGCACAGCAGCAGGAAAAGAAAGAAGAAGAAGAAAAAAAAGCAGCCTCCAGTAGGACAAGCATCTCATTTAAGGCTTTAATTAGTCTTCAAACACATAATGGGTTCTGGCACTATAAATCCACTTGACCTCTATTATTGTCAGCACTCGCCTGATAAATGGTGGCATTTGTTTTCCCAGTTGATACTGGGGTAGAACAATACTTTTCTCTAAATAGAGAAAGCAAGCAATATCAGTTATTTACGATGACTGGGCCATAAAATGCTGGTGCCAAGCTGTTGTGTGCCCATCCATGGGCAGGACCATCTGCTTACCCCAGTCTGCAGGCAGGGAAGGGCCAGGGAATTCCAACAGCTTTGGGTCCTTCTGTGTCTGAGGATACAGAACTGAGCACCACAAGGACAGGAATGTTCTGCTGGGACACCCTGATGAGCTGTGCCCAGAGCACAAGCAAATCTCAGCCTCCCAGCAGGCCCTGAGCACAACAAAACCCTGCTCCAGAACAAGAACCCTGCGTGTTTTCTCCTCCTCTGTTCCTTTAAAAAAGCTGCACACAATCTGTGGCAGTAAAGAGAAGTTCCCTCTGCATCAAGCTGCTCGTCTGGCTGATCTGGCAGAAGATGCTCTGTGCTCGTGTCACCCGAGCTCTGCATCTCCACAATCCAGTCTGACAGCTGAGCAAGGGGCTGAAAGTAACAGAAATAACAGCAATACTGCACATCCACACAGCACCCAGAGCCCTGGGGGCTTTGCTGACTGCACTCAGGGTGAGCAGCTGCCACAGAGGCTCCTCATGGGGAGAGGGAACGAGGAGATGCTCTGGATCACTGGCCAAAGAGCCCTCACATTCACATGGAAAGGGCAAAATCTGGAAAAAGAGTCCTCCTTGCAGGTAGAAATGGCATAAGGGAGCTACTTTTTTTCTTATTTGTTTTTTAGTTCCCCCAGTAGAAGTAAACTCAATGTAGGAAAGCTGCAGGCTTGGAGTAAAAAGGGATCTTATTTGTAGCCTTACAACTCTGAGTAATTGCTGTGGTGTTGGGCACATCTTTGATTTCAGTTTTCCCCCAAATGTGCAACGGGCATCAGCTTTTCTCTAACCAAGGGTGACTTGCAAATAAAACAATTTGGGTCAAAAAAATTGAAATATTTAGAAGTGGCATTTGCAGAAAACACTGAGCACCCAGCCCTGAAACACTTGACAAATCCAAGCCTTGGAGGCTGTGGGAAGGTTGGGCCATGCCAGGCACAGCCTCCTGCAACCATAACCCCCCCAGGCAATCGTCTGCTTCAGAGAGGAGCACTCGTGGGGACAGAAGGATCTTTTGGGAGATAAACTGAACTGGGTGGAGCAGGCTGGGAGGAGGCTCATAACCCCAGGGCTAATTCAAGAGAAGGCTGATGGACTTGGCAGCAACACCTGGCTTGCTTCTAAGGGCAGGATTTTCCCTGCCAGGATACAGCAGAGTCTCCTGACCTCCCAACATCCATTATCAGCAAGTGTTGAAGGAGCAGACATCAAAACCAGAGTTTAGCCAGAGAGTGACACACAATAATTAACAGGGACAACATCTCCAGCAGCCAGACAAGCCCAAGGACACAATTTTGTGACTTTGTCCTCCAGACTGACTCAGGGAGGGCAGAGAAGGAGCAACCACGTGCCAGCTTAGCAGCCATCAAACACCCACAGTCAAATCCTCTAAAAAAGAGGGGGAATGTACTTGATCTCTCCTTCTGGGTGCTGCTGTGCTCAGCCAGCAGCTCACAGCAGCTCCTGGAACACGCTGCCCACGCTGGACGGGGACCCTGAGCTCTGCCAGGTGTTTTTGCTAAGCCAGGGTTGGCTTGTCCCTGCCAGGGGAGGAGGATGGTCCTGAGGTCACTCAGGAGATCACGGGGACCCTGCTGAGGGTCTGGCCTTGCCCTGCTCAGAGAAATGCCAAAGCAGTCTGTGGCCATCCATACAGAAAGTGTTAAGAGAGAAAAGGAAATTCTAGCTGGGCAAGGAGGAGAACTTCCTTCTTCTCTTTTCTTGCTCTGTGCTGCATAAAAGGTACAGCAAGCAGAGGAATCCTGCTCCTGAAGGCAGTGCTGTGCTGTTGGACAGAGCAGCACCACACATGGCATTTCCTGCACAGCAGCTACCAAGGGAAACAGTCTGGGGAAGGTGCACTCAGGAACCAGCCAGCCCAGCAGAGCTGGGAGTGCTGCTGGAGTCTGGAACTGCAGCCAAAGGGAACTTCAGCCTCCCCAGGACCAATGATTTCCAAAAAGTTCTCCCTCTCCACAACAAGAGATTTAATCTCGATTGAATGGATGGCTTTGCCACAAGCCATGTTGTGCCTCCTCTGCCATAGGCTTCAAGAATTGGCCTGTTCCTCATCCTCTTCTCCAGCACGTGCCATCTCCCCTGGCATCAAGATAAAACAAATTTGAGTAGCACAACATCATCTTCTCCAGGCCTGGAGCATTTCCTCTGCTGTGAGCCAAGAGCTCCTGCTGTATTTTACACTGAGGCTCACGTACACAGCAAGATGAGAGAGGAACATTAAATACTTGGGAAGAGTATTTTAAAACTTCCTAAAGCCGATACTGGGGCAGCCTGAAGTGAGTGCTAAATTACTGAGTTTAAAATCCAAATGACTCAGAGGTTCATCCCCCCCATCAGTGCTGCTGGAATGATTTAACAGCTGTAACAGCAGAGGATTTAGAACAAACTCATTATAAAGAGGCATCTTTGAGAAGTCCTGAATCTTCACTCCTGTATGAGCAGCTCTCCTGTCCTTCCTGCCCTGCTCCATGAAGGACCACCACAGACAGGTCTTTGGGACACCTTCCTGCAGGCACATGGCAATATTTGCCCCTGCTCTCCCTCTGAGCATCTGCTGGAGCATAACAAAGCCACCAGACCAATCCTTCCTTCTTCCACTTGGCCAAAAGCCACTCAGCTTCTGCAGCACCTCATCCATCACCCCCCTGCGTCAGCAGGTGCAATTAACCAGCACAGCCTTGGGCTTTCATTTCCACAATGAAAAAAAGGCTGAGCTGCAGCCCATCAGCTCCTGGGAAAAATCAAATGGAGCTGAGGATATTTAACATTAAGCACTTTGAATTGCTGCACACCCTCAGTGTGACTGGTAAGGATGGGGCGGGTTCCATGCTGGGGATGTGACCCCAGCTCTGCCCCAGGGAAGGCAAATGCTTCCCAGACAGTGAAATCACAGCCTGAGGGAGCAGGGCTGGCCCACTGTCAGCAAGATGCTGCTCTCACACATCTCTCAGCTGACAGTTTTCTGCAGGAAGATGGAGCAAACTCCAGGGAAGGATCATCCCTGTCCCTGGGCAGCATCCCAGGCTGGCAGGGGGAGCAGCATCACCACCTCCCTGCTTGCATCAGCAGAGGGATGGTCAATCCTGCCTGCTTTATCAGCCCTAAACACTTTTTAGGTACTTCAAAGATATTTAAAGCGAGCAAACAAACAAAAACAGGCTGGAAAACATAAAAGCAAATTTCTTCCATTGCAGTCTGATTGATCCAGGGGTTCAAAGATTCCTGTGAAGAGATGAGCTCAAAACTGCATGGAGGATGCAGAGCCCCACAGTCAAAGCCCCACAGAGCTGAGCAGTGCTCAGGAAGGAGTGGGGGTTTGTGCCCACTGCAGGACACAACCTGGAGTGGGGCTGCCTCGCACAGGGATGAGCATTCCCAGCATGGAGCCCCTGGGACACCAAACAAGCAGAGCAGCCTCGTGCCTACCATTCCTCAGCAGGAGATGAGCAGAAGGGGGAAGTCAGGCTCATTCTTTCACCCAAACTTCATTTTTTGCAAAGAGGCTTATTCCAGCTTTGGTTAGGGAGAAGCTGATGCACGTGTGGGGGGAAACTGAAATCAAAGAGGTGCCCAACATCACAGCAATCACTCAGAGTTGTAAGAACACCTTGTACTCCAGGATTGCAGCTTCCCACCCTGCGTTTGCTCCCAGTCAGGCTCGGGGCTGAGTCCCTCCCTGCCCCAGAGCCAAGCACAGCAGGGCAGTGGTGTCTGTGCTCTGCAAACAGCACAGGAACCGTGCCAGGAGCCGGCTCTGGGAGCATCCCCATGCCAACGCCTCCTGGAACACCTGCAGCCCTCCCCACCCACTCCCAGCTGCCAGCAGAGGTTGCCTCGTGTCTCCTGACACTGCTGCTGCCAGCAGGTGAAGGCTGAGGAGCTGCCAAAAGCAGAATAAAAGCAGCTGGCAGTCCGTGGGGAGGGACAGAGGGTGGCCAGGGCTCCTCTCTGCCTCCATCCCGAGGGTGCTGGGTGATCCCTGTCCCTGTGCTCCCCTCCCAGCTGGCAGCATCCCCCAGAGGATCAGGGCAGCATCCCCAGCCCTGATTCCCCCATCCAGGAGCAGGGGCAGAAGGAGGGACCAGGGAGGGTCAGCTCTGTGCTCCCAATCCATGCTGGAACAGGCAACTCCTCACAGAGCAGATGCTGCAGCTTCAGCCCAAAGGAACTCTTCTGGAAAAGGGCACCAGTGCTGCCTGTCTGCACCCCAGGACCTCTCCCAGTGCTGCTTCTCACCCTGGCTGCCTTCACCCCTAAAAACAACCCCGTGGAGCCACAGGAAAGCACTTCACTTCTCCCCAAAGGCAAAGCCTACCAGTACTCAACTCAGCTTGCAGTGTGTGAAAGAGAAGGAGATTTATTCAGGGCCACATTTTTGGTTGTTTGGAGAAGCAAACCCAGCCCCTGTTTATTTACTTCATGTCCCAGCTCCTCTCCAGCTTCCTTCAGTTTGTTGCTTTAAGCTCTCTGTGTTTGCCTTTCTCAACAAGGTCGCTGCTTTCACAAGACTTCTGCAGCACTGCCCCACTTCCCCAGCCTCCAGCTTTGTCTTCTGACATCCAAATACCCTCAGAATATTAATTAAAATCATGAAGAGCTCAGCAAGGGGAGCCAGAACAGCAGAGGGAAACATCAGGCACTCCTTCCACCCCCAGAGCCCAGGGAAGGGCAATGCCCAAGCCCCAAAAGCAGCAGTAACCCATGAAGGGCAGTGAAAATCTGGCTCAGCCTTTGCTCTGAAGCTTTATTGAACCTGCTTGGTGAAACTGATGTGTTTTATCACGTTTGCCTAATCAGAGGATTTTAGCATCCTTAGGAATATGCAGCCATTTTGTAACCTTAAGCAGGAAAAAGAATCTGAATTGGAAAAAAAGAAAAATGAAAAGCTCTCCTTGCCACGAGATTTGTCAACATCAAAAGGCATGGCTGGTTCAGAAGCCAACTTGAATCTCAACTCTCTCACCTGCTTCCTATTACAGAAACAGATGTTCCTCTGGCTGTAAATTGCTGCTATTAATAATATAAATAATTATGCTCTTCTAATCATTTAATAGGTGCACAGGATGGTACCAACATTTCTGGCTGTCATTAAATACATCTCGCTTCCCTCAAGGGCTCAGAGACACACTGATGGCCTCTCATCCTCCACTGAAGTTGGGAATAAGACAGCTGAAGCTGGGATTAAAGCTAAGGAGAAATCAAGGAGTCAGGCTCCTCTGCACATCTCCCTGTGACAGGGCAGCACCTTCCCCACCTGTAAAGCACTGAGAGCTCAGCCAGGTGTGATCTCACACTCCCTCCCTGTGGCCCCAGCCCACCAACACGGAGCTGATTTTTACCTCCCCAGCACATTCCCAGGAGCTGGAGAGGGGAAATCCTGCTCTCCAAGATCCTTCTCTCCCTGCACTGCAAATCCCACTTGTTTGCTGGTGCTCCTCCCAAGAACACTTTGTCCTTCTCTCAACAAACAGCCCCAGCCTTGGGAACGTGAGCAAGGGCACCACGGATTAACGGGGTCACTGCAACCCCCAGAACTCTGAGTGCAGCTGCTCAGCCCTTTCCCATCCTCTGGGAGCACACACACACAGACCTGCACGGCTCTGGCTCTGTCAGACAACAGGAAACACCACTACTGGCTCCAGATGTTAGCACAGCACAACTGGATCTCCAGAGGGCAGTGAGCAGCCTGTGGGCCACATCCACACTTCCCTCTGACCCAGACACAGCACCAACACTGAGGCTCATTTCCTCTTCCCCTATCACAACAAAGTAACCTGCCAAGAGGAGGCCCCTGAGGAGATGCCAGGAATGAGTTCTGCAGGAGCTACAAAGTGGAGATGACGTGCAAAGGGAGGCTGGGGAGGCTGCTGTGGCCCCCACAGCATTTGAGGCAGCAGCTCAGCTCCAGTGGGGCAGGGCAGGACACGCTGGCTCCCTCAGCACAGCTCCATTTCCCAGGAAAAGCTCCAGCACTGATGTAGCAGGTTATGCCTGGGAGATCAATAGGAGAGCACAGCAGCCTCTCCTCCCCTCCCAGGGCACGGTGCCTCAGCCCCAGCATCATCCCCTCACGTCAGTGCTACCAACAGGGGAATGCTCCTGTGCCAGCAAGGTCGTATTTAATCACTGGACACCTCCTGGGATGCAGCTTGTGAGAATTAATAACTCTGCCCCAGCACGGTGCTGCCAGCTGGAAGTGCCCGTGCCAGGCCCCCACCCGTGTCTGCTGTGGCACTTCCAGGACAGTCCCCAAGGCAGGCTGGCAGCACTGTGGGGGCCTGTCTGTGCCACCCTGCTCCCTGCCAGCACAGCCAGAGTGACCCAGGGCCCAGAAAAGCCACTTTGGCTGCTGTGACCAAGTGTTGCCATGTCTTGTTTCCATGCTCAGCACTGCTGCAGGTGTTCCAAGGGTAAGATGTCACCCAGTGCATGCTGATGGCCCTGGGCTTGTTACTGGGTGCTAATCAGACTAAGAGCATGTAAAAATCCCTGCCAGTCACTCCTGAAAGCCTCTGGTATCAGTCAAATCAGTGAAAAGAGCCCCGCAGAGCTTTAAAAGATACAAAAGATGGTTTGCTGCATAGCACGTGGATTTTCTCTCCCAACGCTGATTAATTCCATTAACTCCTTCTGTGCCCTTTTTGGGGGATCCTTCCCTGCCTTTGCAGCTTGTGGGAGGCACAGAGCAAACACATCCCAGTCCCCTCTGTGGTGAAGGCACTCAGCCTTACTCTGCTCCAGCATTTGTATGTCCTGCCCGCTTGCAAACGCCTTCCCCTCCCCACAGCAGGTAAATCCTGAGGCTTCCCAAAGCCACCAAAACGCCAGGAACTCACCTTGTGCCTCATAGCCGGAGCAGGGATGAGCTGCAGCCACATCCTCATCCCCAGGGCCCAAGCCAAGGGCTGCCCTGAGCTGGGCCATGTTCACCTGTGCCGCCAGCTCCCCGCTCCTGTCCCCGATCTGCAGCAGGAAAACCAACAGGGCAGGGGTTAAAGGCATGGGCTGCTCCAAGGATGGCCCCCACCCCAAAACCAAACACAGAGACAGCCAAAAGAGAGCTTGGAGACACCTGAGAGGCCACACAGCTCTCCAGAACTACTCCCTGGTGATAATTTGGGAGAGGATCCGTGCTTGCCTCGGAACGCAGCTCAGTGCAAGAACTGAGAGGGCTCAGCTCGCCCACTGCCACACAACTGAGGCTGAACGTGCACGTCTGGGCTGTCCTGCAGCCACACATGGCTTGGCAGAGAGCCCTGCAGCTCCCAGCCCCCTTCCTCAAGTATTTCCATAGTTACTGAGCACCAGACACCACGCTGCCATCAGCCACGTGGGCAGTGTCACACCAGGGCCCCGAAAGCCCTTCTCTCCTGGCTCAGAGCCATACAACTTCGAGTTGTTCCTAGTGATCTACCCACACAACTCTCCAAAAAAAAATCTTTTAAAAGTCCACATTTTCCCCAATTCCCACCTCTCCCTGGCCTGAGGCCAAGGAAGCTGATGTTACATGACTGGGAAGAGATCTGTCCAACAGCTCCTGCTAGTTAAAAGGAGGGGTTGTAGGGCACAACACTGGATCCTCCTCCAAGTTTAACCAAAGCAGAGAATGGCTGTGCTGCACATCACCAGCAGACACAGCCAGGTCACCCAGAAACAGCCCCTGATCTTCAGAGGAAGAGCAGCCTGTGTGACAGAGGAAGACCTTGGCTGCTCCCCTGGAGAGGCCTGGCTCCTGTTAAATGCCTGGCAACAGCTCTTTGTGTCCCCTGCCACAGACTGCAGCATGGAACAAAACCATAAATCCCCACATTATTTATGACAAAGCCCCAAGCGCCAGTAAAGGGGGGCAGATCAAAGGGCTTATCACCAGGCATAAATCCCCCTGCCAATTACAGGGGATTTGCTGTTGACATCATCTCCAGAGAAATTACTATGTCCATGTTAGGTCTTACAGTCCTTGATGCTCAATTATGAAATGCTTCCCTGACTTCCACTCATTTCAGATCATCTCCAAAGCCCTACTGACAACCAAGAACAGACAGGCAGGACAAATGACCCTGGGCAGGACCTGCCACACACACCACAGCACAGCACAGCCCTGTTTTCTGCCCTCAGCCTCACAGGAGCTGCACTCTGAGATGACAAAAGCACTCCAGAGCAGTGTCCTTAGAGCTGGGGCAGCTTCCAAGGTTTTTAGGTACATGTCCTTTATTTGGGTGGGGGTTTGTGAGTAAGCTCTGATCAACCTGCAGCAGCTTCCAGTGTGGTTAGCCTGGATTTGGATTCCAATGCCACCATTAGATTTTTGTTGGGAAGAAGATGATGGGAAGTGAGTTATGAACATCAGTGTGAAAAGGTTGAATTCCACAAGGTTCCTCCTGGCCAAAATCCCCAAAATCCTGGTGCTTGTCAAAGGGACAGTCTCTGCATAATTGATGATGGGGGGACTTCATCAGCCACCTGCCATGAGGAACCCACTCCTGACAGAGCTGCAGCCACAGCCAGCACCTGGAATGACAACACTGGGAACCCCCACCCTGCTGGGTCTCCCCTCCACCCCACAGGCCCCAGGACCACCAGTGCTGATCCTCCCGTGGCCCCTCAGCTCTGAGGACTCAGCCCCAGCCTGTGCAGAGCTGGCAAAGTTAATCTGTCCTAAAATGCACAGGGCCAAAGATGAGTATTTCTTCTGTGTGTCTGATAAGTATAATTAAATCTGTAATTAGGCTGCTGTGTCAGCCCTACTCGGAGATTTAGCCAACCTAATAGACAGGCAGGAGAACACCCAGCACACTTACAGATGGTGATTTCAATTAGTGCTTCAAGAGGGCAATTTCTTCATCTGGGGAAGACTAAAGAGGCCACAGCCGATTTCCTCAACACACTGAAAAGAGCAAACAATGGAATTCTGGCTTTCTGCACTTCTGAGCCACCTGAAAACAGCAGGAAAGCTGCAGAGAGCTGGGCAGGGCCAAGGGGAAACCAGAGCAGCTGCACACACAGCAGCCCAAAGGGGGTGGCAGTGGCATAGAGCTGGCTGCAGGCTGTGTGCAGCCACTGCAGCAGGACACTGCAGGCCCAGCTCAGCTGGAATCTCCCTGTGCTCAGGAAAGTGGGATCTTACAGCCTGGAGATCAACAGGTACCTGAGTGCCCTCACACCTGCTGGGTGCACAGCACTTTGGGCAGCCAGCAGACAAGTGCCCAGGTCCTTTCTCTCCCAGAACATTGGTTAAGAGCAAAGTGCAGCTCACACATTTGCTGTAATTAAGGGGAAGGCTGGGAGCCTCCCATCAGAAGAGTGTTTTCCTGCCAAGCTCTGCAGTTCCTAAGAACACCACTGAAACAGCACGGAGAGAAGGGCTTTGCAGAGCAGTGAGAGCAAGGTGACTGCATTAATATAACTTATTGGGATAAAATAGTCTGGCTCTCACCAGGGGTCACAGGCTCCCTCTGATTTGCACCAGCTTCTCTTACCTCTTGGGAGATTTCAAGATGTTTCCTTGCAAAGTGCAAAGCCTGCTCATGGCTCCCCAGGGACACGTAGGCATTTCCAAGACTCCAGCAGGCTCTTCCTTCTCCCACCCTGCAGAACAGGAAACTGTCAAACCACAGAAATGCTGGGCAAAGCCCAGCAGGAGCTTTTGGAGAGCACTGACAGCCAGGCTCCTTGCTCTGCTCCCACCTCCACAAGGGTTCCACACTGGGAAATGAAGCGTGCTGGACATCTTCAACTCTTCTTCCACTGACCCAGCAAGAGCTGGGGATGAACAACACCCTGGGAAGCAGGACTGAACCCACAGGGACAAAATGCAGGCACTGCAGCAAGGGCCAGGGTGGTTTGGCTTCACTGGTGAGCACCAGCCTGAGAGGAGAAGCCAGAGCTGCTGCCCAGCTTCCACCCCACACAACCAGGGCTCCTCTCCAGAGCTGCACAGAGAGAATGCAACAACCAGCTCTGCTTCAGCAGCCAGAGCTAAACCAGCAAGGAAATGGCAAGGGGAGAACATTGCAGGCAGGCAAGAGCTCCAGCTGAGCCCCAGCACTGCATCAACCAGGGTGAGCACACAGCCTGAAACTGCACCCAGGAGAGGGCAGGGACAGATCTCCACGAGGTCTCCAGGGCACTGCTGCTGGTTTTCAGGAACCAGGGGCATGTGGAGCCTGCCCTGTGCAGCCCAGACCCCCAGCCTGGCTCCCTGGAGCTTCAGCAGCTGTTTGCAGGAGCAGGCAGAGCCTCCTGCTCCCCAGAGCCTGCTCAGCTCTGCAAACGAGCAGATGTGGGGGGAGAAGGGATAAAAAAAGCACCTGGGGGCGCGGGGGGAGGTTCAGCATGACTGCAACTCCCTTTTCAGAGGTTTGGGCGGGTTGATCAGCATTTCAACGTTTTTCTTGTCACCCTGTTCAATACCTTCTGCTCACAGGGTGTGTGTTCCCAGAAATGCAGGAGCCCACAGGCCTGCACCCCCACAGCATGATTCACCCTTGGGTGGGATTGTGCCTGCCCTGAGCAGAGCCTGCCCGGTGCTGGCACAGCTCTCCCATCCTGATGTCCCTGCTCCATCTAGTGGAGGACGCCCAGCCTCCAAGGGAATTCAGCTGAACGAGCTGGCTGCAAAGTCACTTCAGCAACAACAAGGCTCAGGATCAGAACATCCAGGAAAAAAGAACCAACTCTCAAAAAAAGAAATTTAAAATTTAAGAACAATTTAAAGGCCAAGCCTCTTAAATAATGAGGAGCAAGACCAAGAAACAGGATACACGATCTCCACGCTCTCCATGCAACATCATTTGTACATGGAGGTTTCCAGCATCAACCCAGACCAACAGGGCAAAGTGGCACCTCTTGTGCACCCTAAACACAGAGCTTTTAAGGAAAATACAACTTTTGTGAACATAAGGGAGCTCTCCAGAGGCCCTCCAGGGATAACACAGCAGCAGCCACTGGCACAGCACCGAGCACCAGGTGTTTCATTGAAGCACCTCTCATTAGAAATCTCACTCAGCCCACACAGGCACAGCACTGAGGGCACAATTCCCAGGTTTGAATGACACGAGAAAGGTGAATCCTGTCATGTTTTCGACAGATCATTGGGTTAAACACTGGCTGCCCAGAGATTTCTAATGACTTTGAAGCATTCACATCACTGGGGCTTAAACCCAGCAAGGGAGAACAGCAAGCAGAGAAGGGTCAGGGCTCTTCACCCTCACCTGAGGCACTCCCTTACCTGTCTCCCAGCTCCTGTGCTATCACCAGGTGCCTCAGGTGGTACTCAATGGCTTTCTCATAGTCTTGAAGCAGCGTGCATGTGTTCCCCAGGCTGTAGCAAGCTTGGGCTTCTACTGCTTGGTCTCTGAGCTGTCTGGAGAGCTGCAGCGTTTTCCTGCAGGGAACAGGAGGGAACCAAGAGCCCTGCTCACTGCCAGGCCACAGGGAATTCTCCCCTCAGAGAAACACCCTGCATCACCCCCACAGCAGCCCTGCCACCCCAGGTCCCTTGCCACAGCCCCTGGAGCTGAGGGACTGGCTGTGACAGCTCAGGATCCGCAGGGAGCAGCCCCTCACTCACTTGTAGTACTCGGCAGAGATGTCGAACCTGCCCAGGAAGATGTGGGCGTTGCCCAGGTTGCTGTAGGCTCTGCGCTCGGCTGCCTTGTCCCCAAACTCCTTGGCAATGGCCAGGCGCTGCAGCAGACACAGCTCAGTCAGACAGTGACCCCTTCCTGCCCCCCAGCACCTCCCCGGGGGCTCTGCTTTTAGGGCTGCTATGGGGACACGAATATTGGGCGCACTGGGAGATTGTGGGTTTGATAGTTCTGAGTTTGGAAGGTTTTCAGCCTGTTCGTAGCTGATTTTCTTCTCATGGGAGTTTTTTCTTTCAAGGACAAATTCATGTAAATAACCATAACATTTCTAAGTTTCTCATAACAACCCCTCTCCCAGGGGTTGGTGTTGTTTCTGTTATTTAACCAATGGAGAGAGGTATTCATTTTACAGACCAATCATATGGTTTCTTAGTGCAGCATGTTATAAAAAGGCTGGATGAATTGTAAAAAAAGCCTTCTGAATTTTCTTCTATCTTGGAGTCAAGCTCTTTATTTTGTGTCCAACAGCGACAGGAGATGTCTCAAAACATGATTTATTGCCTCAGTCTCAAGGAGTGAGAATGTCACTGTGGTCAGTGGTCACAGCTAGCCCCTGGAATGACAACACTGGGAACCCCCACCCTGCTGGGCTTAAAACTTTCCACTACCCAGCTTAATATGTCTCTGTTACAATCCCACATTATTGTTTATGGTCTCTAAAGCTGGAAGCCTTTTCCAAGGCCTGAAGTCAAATCCTGTGTTCATTTTGATATTTGGGCCTGCATGCACAGGGCTTTGAGCATTTTCTGTGCCTGGATTTCCCACAGGCTGCAAAGCTCCCCTCAGTGAGGCCGTGATGAACCTGCCTGCAGCAGGAAACCTCTCCCTCTTCTGCAACTCAGCATCAGGAAAGGCTCTTGGAAAAGTGGGAGTGATGTTGCATCCCAGTGCTCTCCCCCGAGCATTTAAAAACCAGAGGAGCAGTGAATTTCCACCTTCCACTGCAAGGGAACTGATAGACACAGTGCAACAGAAGTTAAATTGCATTTGAATTGGGGCAGGGACTTTGTCACCTCACCTCCCTGTAAAGCTTTGCAGAAAGTTATTATGTTCTACAAGCAGCATTTATTCTTGATCAACAGCTCTTTCAGCAGCTTAATTAAATTCATGGCTTGCATTTATTAAAATCTAGACTGAGACAAATTAAGAGCAGAAAAAAAAACCCTTGCCAGACCCAGCTGCAACATGCCCTTGGATACCTCCCTTGGTTTCCAAGCCAACAGCACCCTTCCCTCAAGCTGCTCCTGAGGTGCTGATGGGGACTGGAGGAAGATTTGCTCAGTGAGAGTTGGTACAGCAGGGAGAAAACAGCTGGGGGAACATCTCCCTGTGCTGCCTGGGCTGTGCTGAGAGGGGAAAGCTGCTGCCAGGCCCAGGAAGGGAGCAGAGGTGTCTCCTACCTCCTTGTGGAAGGCAATGGCCTCACTGAAGTTGCCCAGTAAGTACTGGGTGTTGCCAAGGTTGCCATAAGCCCGGCCCTGTGCAGCTCTGTCCCCCAGCTCCTTCACCAGGGACAGGTTCCTCCTGAAAGACACCAGGGCAGAACATCCATGAGCCACAGCAGGGAGCACAGTGAGGAAACTTGCACAGGAAGGAAGGAAAGCCAGCCCTGGAGAAGGCATTTCCCTCCCAAGCACCTTGGGCACAGGTGACAGGCTGGTGACCTGTGCTGGACAGCCCTGGGAGCTCCTGCCCTGCTGCTCTGTCCCCTCAGGCAATGAGGGGCTCCATGCAGGAATCACACACCTGGTCTGATCCATCCCACATCACATCAGAAATGCCCACCCTGCTGTAGGAGCAGGGGACAGGAAGATTTCCCTGTGCTGCTCCAGGGAGAGAGGCAAGATCCACAGTCCCATGCCAGGGCTCTGCTCTGGGAGCTTCCTGGCATTGCTGTATCTTGTTTTCACCCCCTTTACTCACACACAGCACACAGAGAATGGTGGAGCACTCACCACTGGCAGAAATTTACCCCCTGGTTATGCTGCATGCACCACTCCTTGGAAAAAGGGTGGTGAGTTATTTATAGGCACTGTCACTGCCTCAGATATGAGGGCAGGGAGAGAAGATCTTATCACTCCCTTCACTTAAAAAGTCTATTTTAAAAACTGCATCACAAAAGCAGAACTCTGAAGTACGAGGAGAAAAACAAGAGCCCAAAATTCTGGTGCCAACCTTCCCGTGTGGCCCATGACAGTGACCTTGGAAATGATTCAGGAAAAGGAAGGTTGTGACAGGTGAGATAAAGTGCAGATCCTTGAGAAGAACCAGGACTTCAAAGTGACTCTTCCCTTAGGTGACAGGGATGGAGACAAGCAGGGATCCATCCTCACAGAGGCCAGCAGAGAGCAGCAGGGGCCACAGGAGCTGAGAGTTCAGCCTCCCAACACAGCTCTGGTGCACCTCATTGCAGGACCATGATTCAAACCACAGCGAGTCTTGCAAAGCCAATGCCAGCAGGAATTTTAGCTCAGATTTTATAAAAGACCTTTCCTCACCTTCCTTGGGATTAATCTGCCAACATAGCTTGGCATCTCAGGGAAATATTCATCATCTGTTACAACCTGCAAATTTTCAGTCAGTGGCTCCATTCCCTGTAGGAGAAGGAGCTGGCCAAGCTTGGATACTTACTCATAATATTCTGAAGCTTTCTGTAGTGTGTCCTTGACTTCCTGAGGCAGGCAGCCCGGGTCCTGGGCTGTGTTCCAGGATAAGTGCTTTCCCTTTGCATGGTAAACATTCCCTATATTATAGAGAGCTCTGGCTTCACCTACCTAAAGGGAGGAAGAAGAGGCAACAGCAAGGCATTAAACTTCACACCCCAGCACGGACCTTTCCCCTGCTGGGCAGAGATGCTCAGAACCACAAGCCCCCATTTTCCTCTCCCATCTTTCAGAACCACAAGCCCCCATTTTCCTCTCCCATCCTCACCCTCACAGCAGCACAAGATGTGTGATGGCAGCCAGAAGGGAGAGCTTCACCCTGCAGCTCCTTCCAAAGCCCACCTTCACCAGATTCACCAGATCATGTTTACTGACTTGCAGACAGGTTATTTTTAAAGCCAGGAAATATTTCCTGTGGGAACCCCATTACCTTGTCTCCCTGCTCCCGAGAAATGTCCAAGTGTCTCTGGCAGCACACCACAGCTTCATCAAACTGCCCCAGTATTTTCAGGGTATTCCCAAGGTTGCCACTTGCCTTGGCTTCTCCAATTCGGTCCCCAATGGTTCTACAAGATGAAGGTGTTGAAGAGCTCAGAGACTTTCATTCACCAGCTGCTGGAGGCAGATTTAAGCTGCACCTTCCCAGCACAGATGTCTGGCTGGAGAGCTTCCCACAGGCTCCCACAATTCTAAGGCAGATCCTTGTTCCCTATTTGCTGTCTCAGAAGTGCTCTAATGACCGCAGGTCACCACAGGCAGGACCTGGGGACAGAAGTGGACACTGCCCTGCTCTTGCTCCAGGCACCCTCCTCACACCCACATCCCTTTCTCCACCTCCCTGCTCCGAAGGCAGCTGAGGCATCCTTGGTGTGTCCCAAGTTCTCCACAGCACAATCACCCTCAGGGCCAGTTCTGGATGTGCATTTCTGGGTTCAGACCCCACAGAACCTGCCCTATCTCCAGGCTGTGTCTGATGAGGACAAAGCGGTGCTGACACACTCACCTGGCCAGGGTAAGGTCGTGTTTGTGGTACAGCAGGGCCTTGGAATACTCCTTTAGGTAGAAATAGGCATTGCCCAGCTGGCTGTAGATGGCACTGAGAGTCTTCAGGTCCTCTGTTCCCACCTGCACTGCTGCTTCGAAGAAGGCTGCCCCAGCTTTGAAGTCCCCAGCCTTGCACAAGCGTTCTCCTTCCAGGGCCAGCTCCAGGCAGGATGCCTCCATCCTGCCAAAACAAGGGAATTGTTTCTAGAGGGGTTTGGCTGCAGTGCCCCCACTCTGCTCTGCAATGGTTACAGAGTTTGTTTCATTGCACACCTTTAAATTTTCCCCTGGACTCAAATCACAGGAGCATTCAGATTCCACCCTCAAGGGGAAGGTGTCCCTGCCCATGGCAGGGGTTTGGAATGAGATGATCTTCAAGGTCCTTTTCAACTCAACCCATTCTAAGATTCTCTGGTTTACAGACCACATCTGCAAGCAGCCAAAGGCAGCCCCTGGGTTCCCAGCAGGAATCTGGACAAGAAGCTCAAGGCTCCTGGCTCCAGGACATGGAACCATCACAGGAGTAACACCTGTTTTCCTTCCAGCTGCTGCAGAAGCCACATATCCAGGTATTAATACCTGAACCATTGTCCCTGGGGTAACAGAGAGGGAAGCCAAATTGTAACAGGTTTCTGCTGGATACCAGAGAAAACTCTGGGCTGTGCAGATTTTCTTGGCTGAGCAGCTCCCAGCTCTCAGTGTCTGCTTTTCATTAACTCTGCTGCTGTCACTTTTTCCACAGGCACTCTGGCCTCCAGGCCAGCTTTCCTCCCGTGCATTTTCTGACACCTTTGGCACTGGCACACTCCATGCTGTCAGAGAGAGCACTGTGAGCAGTGACAGTGCTTCAAGAGAAAGAAAACACTCCCCTCTGAGTGCTCCACCAAGTGCTCTCTAAGTCACAGCTGTCCCTGTCAGACCATGCCTATCCCAAATTCTCCAAGCTTTCAGTGTAAATGTCTTGCCTGCTGCAAAGCCAGCCCCTGCCTGAGGGGGATGGACACAGCATGTTCCTGCTCCTCTATCCTGATGCTTCTCTTTGCTCTTTTAAAAATAAATTGAGCAGGAAAAGTCAGAACTATCTAGGTCAAAGTGGATATCTGCTGAGAAAAAACCAGAGCTTCCCTGTGCAGAGGCAGAACAGCAAGGGTCTGTCAGAAGATAATAAATGCCCACAGGTGGTTTCCAGTCTGTTCCCAGCACTGGGAGGAAGTTTGTGGTACCCAGCCCAAGAGCACAACCTGCCCAGCTGACTCCTCCTGAAGCAGATTCCTGCTGAGCCCTGGAAGAGGCTTCCCCAAAGCCCCCCAGGAGCCTGAGCCCAGCCCTGCAATCAGGGGCTCTGCAGACCAAGGAGAAGCTGCCCTGCACACACCAGCTCCAGGACACAGCTCCTGCCATCCCACACCAACCCTGCCAGGTTTTCCCTTCAAACAGGCAGAACAGAGTCACTCAGCTGCCAGGAAACAAAGCCAGCTCCTCCACGAGCAGTTCATGAACTGCCTGAAACCCAAGCCCATTCCCTGGCAATCTCCCTGCCTGAAACCCAAGCCCATTCCCTGGCAATCTCCCTGCTGAGTCTGCTCGTGTGGTTCCAAACACCCAACTCTTGGCATCCTCCAAAGCAGGACAACCACAAGGACTGGCCAAACAAAAGAAAAATAGCATAAAACCTGGTTTTAAGCTCTCCAAACACACCTGTGACCTCTTCTGCCTCGCTGTTCATTTGTCCCCAAAGCCACCAGGTAACAAGAGGGAGAAGGGCGTTGTGAAGCAGCTCCTGTGAGCTCCCACCTCAAACTCCCACACAAACATTTCATTCCAAAGCAAAGCCCACATTTTATTTACACAAGAAAGCTGCTTCTGTTTGATAGCAGTAATAAAAATATTAAGATTAAAAACATTTAACTTCTCTCTGCTGATCCTCTTGCTAGACCACATGAAAATTAATAGGAATGAGTTTCTGCCTGGGGATCCCACCAAAATTTCATCAGCCCCAGGGTACATCCTAAGGTTTGTAGATCCTGCATCATCACCAGGTATTGACAAGTCTCTGCTGAGACACCCCAAACAGCCAAAAGGAGCTTTGGGGCTGAAGGAAGACAAGAAACATCTTGTACTCAAACCAGCAGGATTAACTTCAGGCCACTTAGAGGGGATGAATCTTGAGAGGACCTGAAATGCAGGAATGAGCCACTACCACTGGAGTTTGTGCTGGATTCCAGTTAGAAGGTGGCAGAGATGGAAGCCAACTAACTAGAGCTTGAATTTCAACCCAACTTGAGCTTGAATTTCAACCCAAACAAAACTCTTTCCAATATCCAGGTTGTCTTTGAGAAATTGAGTCCACCAGCTGTAAGCAGTCCAAAGAACTGGTGTGGAGACTGATTTCCCAAATTCATGGCATTGCTGTCCAGCTCACTTGGAACTTCTTGGGTGATTTGAAGAGCTTGAAGTGAAGGTTCCCCTTCCCACAGCAACAAAGGCCAGGTACACATTGCAAGGGTGGGACCACACCTGCCATGCCCCAAAGTGAATTCTGTGCCCACTTTGTGCCACACTCACACTCCGTGGGTGCTGTCCTGGTGTTCCCATAGCAACTGCCCAGGCACAAGGCAGTGACACGACCTTCCAGTGCACACAGCCCTTAATTAAAATCTGTTTGTCCTTGAACAGGCTGCTCTGTAGAGTATCTGACTTATCTAATTAACATCACTGCTGGGACTGGGACCTGAGCAAACAGGGGGAAGGGACAGGAGGCTTTTCCCTGCATCCTGCTCTGCCTTGGACATCAAACAAGGATTGCAGCTGTTAACAGGAGCACAACACACCTGGAAAACCTACCTGCCCTTCAGAGCTGTTCTTGGGAAGCACCTTTGCATGCAGTTCAATCACTTCAGGCTCAAAAGCACTCAGGAACACAATGCTAAGGGTTGAGGAACCAACTAAAGGTCAAGGAACAACCTCAAGCACACTAAAATTTCACTTAAAAAAGCTTCCAAAGCCCACAAAACAGAACTGAAAGGACAATCCTAACCACCCTGACAGAGAAGTGAAGGGAAAACAGCCAATGACAACAATGTCCAAGCCCTTCCCTACCTCTTCTTCTGCTGTCTGTGCATTTTCTGAACGTACACCCAGAGCTCCAAAGGCACTGGCAGTGGGGCTGAGGCCAGATTTAAATGCAGTGTTTGGCCACAAATACACTCAGCAATCTGCCCAGGATTCTGCCAGGGGAATGAGTGGGTGGCACAAGGCTGGCAGATGACTTGGTCCCCATCAATGTGACACCTGCCAGTGCAGGAATGGATGCTGCTTCTCACAGTCACAAAGCAGAAAAGGGTGACCTTCCACTGTGCAGTGACAGGCAGGAGGAAACCTCTTCCCAATCCAACGTGGGCAGGGCCTCCCTCCCTCCTCCTCAAGTTTTTCTTTAAAGGATAACTGATGTGAAGGCAGAAAGAGCTGAGAAAAACGGGAGGAGCAGCCTTGAACAAGAATTCCCAGGGTCACCCATCACTGTCAGGCAGCAGCTAATGAGGAGCTGGAGCACAGATTGCCTCTTTGCCTGCTGCAAGCTAGTTCAAAGAGCTCCACAGCAAAAATGTGCCTTTGGAAAAGGCAAAATAGAAAGATTCTTACTTATCAAATGTTTCCAGCAATTTGGAGAAGGCAGAAAGTCCCAGTGGTGCTGGGGAAGCCAAGGACACTGTAAAGTGAGAAATAACAGCACAAGGTGCCACCAGTGCCATTATCAACAATCACCATGACTGCTGTCAAACACTATAATTAGGATATTGTAATTGGGAGGATGATAGAGGTCCCCAGAGTGGGAACACCACACACTCAGACCTCCCAACACCCTGCTCAGGGCTGCCTTGCTCACAGCAACCTGCCACTGCTGCCAACAAATCCATCAGGGCACACAGAAAATTATCCTGTCACCAGACAGAGCCTGGGGTCAGTTACCTGCTGCCTTAAATATTGCAGATATCATAGGGCAGGAGAAACTCTTCCTGCCTGCAAGGTGAAACTTTAAAAAAAGGAGAAAAGGGAAAAGGAAAGGTATTTATAGATATTTGATTCATGTTAGTGGGGGCGATTGCAAATCTCATTCCCAATCAGACCTCGTGTGGTTCAAAACTCCAAGCTTTTAGACAGAAGGTAAGGCAGAAAAAAAACACTCATCAAAACCTCCAAGAGTAGTAAAAAAATCCCCTTTAGTATTTCTATTGATATGAGTTAGTGAAGCAACAGATTTTAACATCTTACTTGCAATCTGATTAGGTTTTGTACAAAAATAAATCTAATTTCAGAGCACTGGTGACGGGCAATTAAACATTTCTTCCGAACCAAAAAAGGATCAGATTTACCAGGTGCTCAGTGTAAATGCATATTCAATGGCTTAACAAACTAAATATGCATTTAAATAATTACTTTCTTTAAAGGCATGCTGCCAATCAATCAAGCTGGGAATCATTCCCCTTTAGCAATTTCCTTTCCCAGCCCTGCACGCTGCTGTACCTGAGAGGGAGCTGAAGGCTCTCAACCACCAGGGCCAGGTGGCCTCAGACCCCTGGGGATGTGTCCCCTCTGCTGATGGGGAGTGGTCCCAGTATTTTCTTTTGTTTCCCTACCTAAGGAAAGCTTCCAGATCCTCCTGAGTTTATTCACAGTGAATTTATGCCCATTTAGCCTCAGACAACTGCTCTCCTCTGCCTGGGGCACTCTCCCAAAGGGGTTTGGGCAGCTTTCCTTGTTTACTCTGCCCCAGGCAGGTCCAGCACATCCACACCTGCCTCTCTCTCAACTTGCTCCCAAATGAGCTCCAATCTTTAAGAAAATCCCATTATTTGCTCCTAAATACAGGTGATTTCAACTTCCTACCCTTAAACATCATCTCCTTGCCATGGCACTGCACCAGTCCATCACTCAGACCCTCTTATCACATTGCTCCTCTCCATCATCAGCACACCCAGCAGCAGCCTGGCAGGAGAATAATGAAAATACTCAATTATCTCCCACCCAAATGCAGATCTGGTGGAACAGCACACCCCTAGCACCAATCCCCTCCTGAGAAGCAGATTTGTGTCTCAAACACAGGCTGGAAGGGAGGGTGGCAAACAAATCAAGATATACACGAAATTAGCCTGATTCAAACCACTTTTGGAAGCTGGAAAGCAGCAGACAGGAGCTGGTTCCCCTCCAGCCAAAGGGCAGAGCCCCTGGGACACCCTGACCTATGCCTCACCTCATCAGTGAGGGGAAGGAAACAAAACCTCCTGTTGAGTTTGGAGAGGAAAAGCTCAGAGATGAAACCATGAATGCTGCACCCAGTCCTCCCCAACTTCTGAACTGGTTCCAAGCATCTGGGCCAGATCCCTTCACATCTGGAGGGGTGGAGGTTCCCACTCCACACACTTCCACTGGTAGGAACATTGCAGTGAGTCCTTCCAATGACCCCTGAGCTGAAGATAATAATATCCACACACTCTTAGTGCTGCTGGGGAAGTGTTTGTTCAAGCTGCAGCTCCAGGGATTACCCAGACCGAGTGATTTTCACTGCAGTCTTTTGCTAAGGGCATGAAACAGAAAATCCAAACTCCAGGGAGTTCTGGAAGCTGCTGGGTCTGTGTGCTGGCTCCAGATTTCCTGTCCCCTCACTGATGCAGCATCAGTGCTCCACAGTAGTCATTTCAGCTAATTGCTATCTACCATTAGCTGCAGAGTACTTACAAGGGATTCAATTCCACTGCATATTTGCTAATAAATCCCAAATGACACTGAGGAAGACAGCTGTATTTAGCTGCCTTTACCCTCTTATTAGCAGTGCTGAACAAGACCCCATTTCAATGGGGAATGGCTCCAAGAAGCTGCGTCATTGTCAGAAATCCAAATTCAAACTCCCCACTGCCTGCTGGAAAGCAAAAGTCATCCAGCATTCCCCTGCTTACACAACCTCTGTGGCTTTGATCCGTGGGGATGGGAGAGCAGAGGCCAGATGGGAGTTATTTGCTGTTTTCAGAGCATTTTATGAAGCAGTTTTGATTCTGAGTCGGTAGGTGCAGAAACTTCAACCTAAGGACTCCAAGATATTTCGCAGAGGTGTGAGGGCAGCAATTACCCCATTTTTCAAACAGGCAGCTGAGGCTCTGTGGGCAAATTATGCCTTGCTGTGAGTCTGCTGTAGAGAAGGGAAAGGAGCCCTGGCTCTCCCTCAAAGGGCCAAGGGGAGCTGCTCCATCAGGAAGGAGGTGCAGCACCTTCCATCCAGGCAGGGATGCTCACACAGCTCAGCACGATGCCAAACAAGCACTGAGGAAAAGCCCCCAACTCCAGGAGCTGAAGATACCCTTGACCTGCAGAAACCTGATCCACACCTGGAAGGTTTGGGCTCTCAGTAAATCAAACACTGGCAACAATTCTCTTAAATCCACGACCCAAATGCTGCCCACAAATCCAGCTGGACCCACAGGAAGAACAGACAGCAAAAGGAAATTTTTCCATGTCAGCTGAGGAGTGAAATTTCTAACAGGCAATGAGCACAAATTTAAGTCATTGTGCTCCAAAATTACTCAAGTATCAAAGGACTACCACGGATGTAATTAACTTCCAGCACTTGAAAATGCTCAGATGAGATTAAGGTGCAAATGTGAATTTCATCTCAGCCTGGTTAACAGTTTCATTTGATAGCCAGTTTCAAAGCACTTAAATTATAAGATGCAAATACTTTGCAGGGTCTGAGGCAGTGATGATTAAGGAGATATCAATTTGAAAATTAATTCATTAAAACATGTTCTGACTCCCAAATGGAAAAAAAAAATTATTATGAATCCACCAAGTCTATGAACTGATCAAATTCTCTGAAGTAGAACTGTGCAGGAGAACTCACTTTCAAGAAGAGTGAGAACAAAATGAGCCTGGAACACAATTTCTTTGCACAGCTCATCAGCAGGGCATAAAACCAACCACCAGCAGCCATCTGAGAAAAAGAGAAATAAACGTAGAGGCCAGGAGCATCAGCTTGCCAAACACAAGTGGAGCCACGATGCTGATGCCTGAGGATGCTCTTTCCTCCCCAGAAACACAAAATCCAGCAGTTTGTCTCCTTCCTGCAGCACCTGAGCCCTGAAATGTGCCTTGCAGAGCACCAGGCAAACCAGCACCTGCAACAGGATTAAAACAGGGCTTTTAGACATTTCTATTTTGTCACAGAGGAGGCTTGGAACGAACTCAGCACAACAAAGGAAGCTTCCTGAGTTTTCCAGGAGCATTTTGCTTTCTTGTACAACACTAGCACCTTTAATGAGGTTAATCCATCAGGCTGCCATTAAACAGCACTCTGGGGATGATTTCACCAGCAGTGAAGTGCTATTTCCTTCAGTCACTTCCAGAAGCCAGAGAGCAGCAGAGGACACACAGCCTGAGAGGCTTTTCATTACAAACTTACTTTGGCAATTGGGTCAACACTAAAATATATGCTGGGATTTAAACAAACACGCTGCAGAATCCAGCAAGTTACAATTGCCATATATAATAGAAAAAACAAGTAATTGCCTTATCAACACCCACACAATGAAAACAATCAATTTATCTGTTACCTATTTTATTTATGCCATCCAGCTTCTATTACCCACCAGTAGAGGGGAGCTCATTCAGGTCAAACTTAATACTGAAAACGGGCAAATCTTGGTTTGGGGGGTTCTTTCCAAATCCAGAAGAACCATAAATGAGAGAAGTACAGAGATCTCTCTGAAACTGTTCCCAGACATCCTGAGGGGGCTCAGCCAGGTGCCCTGGGAGCAGCCTGGGTGCTGTCCTGGGATGGGAGAAGGGGCTGCCTGAGCCAGGGGTGAGTCCTCGTGCATCCCAGGAGTTCCTCGTGGAACTCCAACAGAGCTTTGACTGAAAACACCACAGCCTCCCCAATTCCTGCCACCCCCAGCTGCTGGCAGGGTCAAGCTCAGCTCCACCAGTGCCACCAGCACAATGGTCCCAGTTGTTCTGGGCAGCTGCACAGGCTGTGTGAGGTTTCCTTTCCTGCACAACCTTCTCAAGTGAAAGCAAGGCTTGTTTTCCCACAGGCCTCAGTTTATTCTCCATTCAAGCTGCCTGGAAACCCCTCCAGCTGCAGCCCCCACTTCTCCTTCCTCTCTCAGCCTGCCAGCTGCTCCTGCCTCAGAGCATGGGCTCGCAGCAGGAAAACAACTGTGCATGGAAAAGGTGCTGCCAAGCCCCAGAAACGGCAGGGACTGCGTGACAGTGATGCCCAGGCAGCCAGAGGAGCTCCCTCTGCCTGTGCCAGGCTCCTGTCCATGTCCCACCTCATCCCAAACCCCCTGGAGGCTGCACACACTCCCCACGTGTTGCCTCTTTCCTGCCCACAGCCCCTGCAAAGCACAGCCCATGCCCAGGGCACGGCGAGGGGATCGTCATCGTGATGCAGCAGAAAAGGAAACCACCACAAAGTTCACACCACAGCTTTTTCCACTGACTCCACAGCAACCTCCAGCCAATTTGGTTCTGTTCCCTTCCTGTCTCATCTGCTTCCGCCAGCCCCAAGCCAAGGGTTCCAGTCCAAGAGAGAGAGGAGCCTTTGGGATCCATCAGAAACTCACAGCCTGAGCCTGGGCCATGCAGGCTTTGAGGCAGGGAGGTGCTGAGCCATCCCAGCTCACCAGGAGCACGCTCAGGATGCTCTGCAGCACCAGCACTCACACCTGGAAAGGTTTGGATGGGACCTCAGTGACAGAGCCAGCACAAACCTGGCCCCTGCACTTCCTGCAGAACTCACCAAAGAGCAAACAGCAGGAACCAGCCAAATCCAGTGAATCCAAACATGCAGCAGCTCCCTTTTCAAATGACCATCTGGTAAAGGCTGTGAGGAGAGTGAAATCAAGCCAGAGCACGCCAGGGAGAGCCTGTGATAGTCCCTCCCTCAGTGATCACAGCCCTGAGTGCCCAGACCAGAGGGGTTGACAAAGGTGGCTCTCCTGGGTGACACAGGGCACGTGGGCAGAGCTTCTGCCAGGGCTGAAGGACAGATCCTGCCAGCCACCAGGATGGATTGCTGTTGGCAAAGCTGCAGCACAGCAGATTGCACCAATTTCACATTGTTTTTCTGCAGCTGTCTCCTGCTCATTGGGCTGTTTAAAGCATTGCTGTGCTCTCCCTGAAAATTCCAGGGGTGCCAAAAATCAGGCAGCAGCCCAGAGACACCCAGGGGTTTAAAAGGCCAACAGAACAAGAGTTCACACTGGACACTGCCCTTCTCCCTGGCTGTTACACAGCCACAGGGCATCCCTCTGGATTTTGTAAGGATAATTCCACATCTGTCTGAAAAGCAAAAAGGGAAGAGGCTCCCCAGGAGCTCAATTATCAGCCAGGTGTCCACTGCAACCCTCACCAGCACCTCTAAAACTGTTCCTCCAGCTCCTCAGTGCAAATCCAAAGCCAGCAGTGCTTCAGGGAGCTCCACAGCCCTGTGGGAAGATCTGTGCATCCCAGCAGAGGGATGTGCAAGCCCCCGGCTGGGAGCGTGGCAGGATTCCCGGAACGGGGCCAAGGTGAGAATTCCACTCTGCTCCTCCAGGGAGAGCAGCCCCGCTGGTCTGGCACCGTGCTGGGTGGCTGCTGCCCCTAGGGAACCCTCCAGCACCCTGCAGGCTGCTTCCACAGCACCCTCCAGCACATCTCCCCAGGTTTTCAGCGCTTCTGTCCCGGTATGGCTCCAGGGAAAACGTCCACCCTGGAAACGCTTCTGTGCACGTCAAGCACAGGGAGGCAAGTCCTGCTCCTCCCCACACACAGCATCAGTTTGGCTCTGACACTGTGGCATTAGTGCAGCTCCATCACAGGTGTAGACAGCAGCAAATGTGTATTTTGAGAAGGGTTTGTCATGTAGATCACATCCTTTGTGTGTGAAGCAGGCTCTGGTCCTGCTCTTCCACAAGAGGAATTTGTATGATGGTGTTTCTTGAAAGTCTTCCCAAATACAGCAAGAATGCTCCTCTCCAAAGGCCTGGTTTGGGTTTAATTTAGATCCTTCTTGCAACCTCACAGGTATTGCAGTGAGTTTACAAACCACAGGCTGCTGCTCTGGAGCTCTGGGAGAATTCCCTGCTCCCCTCCTGCCTCACACTGGTGAGAGAAGGGAGGATCCAGCATGAGCCTTACACACATGCCCAAACCCAGGGAGCCCATTTATCCTGACAACTGAATTATGCATGTCTGCAGAAAAAGAAAATCTCTGCTCCTGCACAGAGACATCATCATCATCCAGCAGTGAAAAAAAACACATGGCACAGCACCAGGCTGCATGGAAAATGTGTTTCAGGAGCAGGGACAGGAGGAGGAGACAGCTGACAAGACAGCTCTTACCTTAACCCCTAAGGGTGGTGGGCTGGGGGAGCTGCTGCCATGCTCTGTTTCCACAGGGATTTCATGTGCTGGAGGAGCCTGCCAGTTCTAATCCAGGGCATTCCAGAGAGGCTGCATTTGTGCTGCACAAACAGCCCCCACCAACCTTTCAGGAGCAGTTCCATCCACCAACACACATGGCTTTAATTGGGGATGGGTTTTTTTTCCACTTCCATTCCAGTCACATGTTGGGAGCTGTTACTTTTCTCTCCTCTGTGTGTATCTGGATGGCTGCATTCCCTCTCTCCTGCCTGAGCCATGCCAGCCTCAGGCAAGCAGCTCCAAGAGCGTCAGCCTCGACAAATGACTCAGTTCTGTCTGGAGCCAGGTCTGCAAAGCATCTCCTGCCTTCCCCTCCCTTCCCAGGCTGCTGCTCACACAGCTGCCCCAGGCAGGTGAGCTCTGCCCTCAGCACAAGGGCTTGGAGCTCCACGAAGCAGAGCTGGAGCCCCCAGAAAACCTGAGAGGGATTCCTGAGTCACACTGGGGGAACCTCACCCAGGGCCATTCAGGAGGGGGTTTCCACCACAGGAGAATCACTTTACTCAGTGCAGGGAACACAAGATTTTCTCTTCTCACTCCTCATCCTTCTGTGCCAGTTCCACTGCTGGTCCCCTCTGCAAAGTGGTCACTCACTGGCACAGCTGGTGCCACAACTTCCTGCCAAAACCACTGGTGCCAAAGGAGGGTTTCATTGAAGAGAACATCTTGCAGAGTGAGTTTTTCTTTTTTTCAGAACAGCAGAGGAAAATGTGGGTGTTTTCAGTCAGTTCATTAACTTCTCAGGTGCCTGAGCACGCTGCAGAAGCTCCCCATGGACCAGGATTTCCTCAGAGCCTGTGGCACCTGCTGGAGCTCTCCCTGCCTGCCCTCCCAGCAGGGCACAGAAAGGGGTGGACACAGAAAACAGCAGCTTTCCTTTCTCCCTGCCTTAACCCAGGAAGGCACCAAACCACAGACTCCATCCACCAAGCAGTTCGTGCTCGTAGTTTCCTGGATTACTGCCCTGATGGAAGCAATTCATACAAGAGCTGGCCAAGGGCTGCAGCCTTAAAATTCTGGGCACATCACAGTGAACTCATATGTTTTATAATTTAAACCCATGCAGGAGCCCAGACACTCAGCTGAACTCAGAGGGCAGGAAATGCCTGGAGGCACACGTGGAGTATCACAATTCCAGGACATTCAGCTGCTTTGATGGCTCTAAGTCTCCACTCAAGCACCATGAGATGTTGGCCCGTGGGCTTCCCAAGCTGGAAATCACAAGGGCTTGTTTGTCAGGGGAAAGAGAGGAACACCCGTGGCTTAGGGAGCTCAATATTTTCATTTGTTAGTCGCTGGTGGTTTGTATTCCTGCCTTCATGCTGCAGAAGGCTTGGCTGATAAACAAGCTGATTCTGATGGCCTCTGTGTTTTGCAGCAAGATCCAATCCCCAGAGCATTTCCTCCATACAAATCTCTGCAGACAGCTGCTAAAAAAAGGGGCTGGTGCTGCTGCAGCACCAGCTGGGATATGGTGAGTGCACAAGGACAGTGAGGACAGGACCCTCCTGAAAGCCCTGGCAGCTCCTGCCCATCCCAAATCCCTCCTGCCCGATTGTCACTACAGATTTCTGCTTTTCTCTCTCCATCTTTCACCATACCCCAAAAGACAACCACCCCCAAGGCAGGGCAGCTTCACTCACTCACTCACTCACACCATTTAACTTGCAGGATTTTCTGACAGGGAACATTGCTCTGCGTCCCTTTTTTCCCATTTTTAAATTAACTGCTCTCTTCTCAAAGCCTGAGAGACAGGGAACTCGTGGAGTCACAGGTGCCTGAGCACTCAGGGCTATTCTGCTTTCTTCAAGCCAGTCCCTGGCACTGGGCTCTTCACAGTGACCACAGCCCAGGTCTGCTCCTTCCCCTATGGTTTGCAGGGCTCCCACCACATTTGCAAGGCACACCTTGTAAACAGGCAGAGCCTGGTATTTAACTCAGCAGCTGGTAACTTCCTCCTGAACAACTTTCTGCTCCCTGTTAGAACAGCAGAGCCGCTGCGATTCCGTGTGACACCAGAGCTGCACTGCCCAGCAGGGCCCAGCAAAGGACAAAGCCAAGGTCTCCAGTTCACAATTAGCACAATTACCCTCACTCTGACGTGGGTAAGGAAGTGCTGAAGGAAAGGAGTGGGAGTCAGGACATTCAGCTCCCAGTTTTACCACCTCTGTTCTCTTTCACCCTGAAGGCAATACAATTTCCCACCCTTGAAAACAGGAACAATATTTCCCAGAAAAGCTGCAATAAAATACTGGTGTTTACCATGCACTCTGAAACCCTGGAACGGATGCAACCCTGCCAGGATCCACTCAGCACCATCACACCGACCATGAATAACAGTAATTAACAAATAGCCCCAGAGAGATGAGTATTAATCAGCACTTCCCTGCTCTCCTCAGGCATGAACGGATATTCCACAGATGGAGTGCACAAAGAGCCACCTCAACTCTGCAGCGTGGATCACAGAAGAAGCTTGTCCCATAGCGAACTAGCTTGGGCTGAAGCTGCTCCAGAGCACAGGAAAATGCAGCCATTCACACCAAAGTGCCCAGGGAGGTACCACCAGGTACAGGTGAACACTCAAATGGCACCTGCTGTGACACCCCCACTGAGCAAATACAGCCCAGTGCTCTGCAAAAATCACAGGAGTGCCAAGAAAGTCCTGGAAACAGAACTGGGAAACCACTTGGTGCAGCAAACCCCTCTGCTCTACCTGTAAATACACATTGGTGCAGCTCAGTTAATCAAGGCATGGAGAAACCCCACACACATGGACCACGGTCCCAGCAGAGCAGTGGGGCTACCCTGGGGAGCTCAGCACAACTCTCAATTATTTGTGCTGCCCTATGGCAAAGCTGATCTCCTCGTGCTGAGTCTGCTGCAACCCTACAGCAGAAGCCAATCCTTCCAGAGAGAGGCTGCAAATCAAGGAGTGTGTCCCAAATCCCACCCACAGATCAGCAGCTGGACTTGCATCCACAGCACCCAGCACTCCTTTCTCAGGAGCCAACTCTGCTCCCTGGCAGCCAGAAAGAGTCAGGGAAACAGAGCAGGAGCCCCAGGGCAGGGAAGGAGCCCTGTCACACCCCCTGTGTGCTCAGAGCTGCCTCCAGCAGCCACCTTGAGCAGCTCAGAGCCAGCTGCAGACAGAACTGACAGCTCACAGTCCTGCCCATGCATTTTTAAAAGCAGCTTCCAAGACAAAACATCTGCTCCCAGGTGGAACATGAAATAGCTCTTACACTGAGCTGTGTTATTAGTGTTTTCCCCATTTAAGTTCCTTTCTCTTGGTTTTTCTCTTGCTTTAGCCCCCAGCTCCCAGGGTGGAACCCCTCTGGCTGCTCCAGAGGGTGTAAGAGCAAAGGGTAACAGAAAAGCTTGAGGGGGGAGCCAAGACAATCCAATATTCCTCTTTCAAAAATCCCTCCAGGGGTGGCAGCTGCACAGAGCTACTGATTCACAACAGAAGGTGAAGCCTCTTTAGACAGATCCTGTCTAATCTCAGAGCCAGAAGCGCCTGTGGCTCCAGCCTGGCATCCTCGGGCAAAATCCTCTTGCTGAGAGTTAACTGGGAAGAGATTTTGAAGCTATTTACTCCTTCCCTGAAGGTACTGAACAGACAGCAGCACTGCTTTCCAAATCATTAGTTCAAGGCTTTGTTGCTGCTCCAGTGTCCAGGGCCTTGCAGAAGCTGTTCTTATTCCTTCCACTGAAATAAGGAACAGATGTCAATGAGGTGTGGCTTCAGCAGATGTTTGTCCCCCATTTTCAGGGGGACAGGGATCCCTCTGAACTTCCAGCATCAAGCCATGACGTTGGTTTGGGTTTGGCTGCCCACTTTGAAGGCTTTCAGTCCCATCCCTGAGATTCAGTTTTAAAAAGAGCCTCTCTGCCCCTCTCCTGAAAGGAACAGAGGTCATGGCTATTGTCCTTAACCAGCACTGTTAATTTTATCTCAGGAGAAGTGAGTTAAGTCACTTAAGTACAAAGCTGTGCTGCAAATTGCTCATTTAATATTGCCCTTGAAACTGCACTGTAATGATAATTTTTCACTTCCTTCCCTAGGCAGTTGCATAACATTGCTGGGCATTGTTTAGAGAGCTCCAGAGCTGAGGCAGCCGTGTCCCTTTCACCTTCTCCTCACCAAGCACTGGCAGGGATGTTGACTCTCTGGTTGTGGGGGGATTTTTGGCCTTTTTTTCCCCCCCACTTTATCAGCTTATTACATTAAACAACAGATGGACATGACTCTGAATGCAAATAGCCTCCCAACAAAATTATTCCTACTTTCTTCAGCTTTCAGTGGAAAAAAAAAAAAAAATCCCATTTATACCAGTTAAATCTAAGCCAATTAGAATGTCAGATCTGTCAAATAACATTTAATTAAAAGTATCTTTATGGAGGCAGCATCTCAGTCAATGAAAAGCTTTCCCACTGACAATATAAATAGCCCAGACCCAGAATTCAACAGCCCCACTTTGTGGTTGGGATACTCAGACCAGGAAGAATTTGGGTTTCATGGCTTTAGTTGGCAAAGGATTTTATAACAGGGAAGTGGAATTCTGGAAGCTGGGCTGGCTGATCCAGAGAGCAGGACTGGGATGAGACACAGCACCAGCTACACCTGAGAGCAATCTGGAGATAAAATTGCTATTCAAGCAGAACAGCATCAAGAGTTCAGTAAAATCCATCTCTCCACTTTCAGAAACTTGTGGCTTCTTGCAGTGTAAGACCTGACAGAGTTCAAACCTGTTCTTCAAGCAAGTTTGGACACCACCTCGAGTGCAAAAACATGAGACAGCAAGAAATCAACATACCACAACCAAAACACAGTTTCTGTTCTCCAGTAGCAGCAAGTCTGATCTGCTGGAGAGGAGGCAAGAGAGCACAGAGGGGAAAACAGGAACATGAGAGCTGGGGAGATGAGGCTGGAGACAGAGCATTTCTGCTCTGTGGAGAGCTCAAACTAAAGAGCAGCGACAAAGTCGTGTCCTGGGGATGGGTTAAAGAGCCCAGATGAAGGGAGCCACATGTAGGAAGTCCCTGGATGCAGGACACAGGCCAGGCTCAGCCCAGGGTAGGTGGCAGCAGGATGGTCCTGCAGGGAGCCCTTGTCCCCTCCTGCTGCAAGCACAGGGAGGCAGAGGTGGGAATGTCACCCTCAGGGCACACCTGGAGACCTCCAGCTTTAGCAGGAACACACACACACACTCCACAGGGCTGAATCCAGGCAGGATCTTCCATCCTGATGAACTTCCTTTAACAAACTGAGCGATTCTATCACTGCCAGCCCATAAAAATCCCTTCCCATCTGCCTCCCCCAGATGCTCCCTCCAAACCCGAGGCCTGGATCAGTGAGAAGCTGATTCCCCAAACTTTTACCAGCATTCCCAATTTTCAGCCTTTCTGCTTCTGGCTGTGACTTTGCTCATCCTCAAGGCACCACCAAGGCAAGGCTTTCCCCTGTGGTTTATGTAATATATCAGGAAAAAATCCCAAGTCAGGACACTGAGCTGGAGGAGGGGAATGCCAAGGGAGCTGTGCAGCCTGTTCCTGTCCCCAATCACCAGAGTGGTCATGGTCCAGCTGCACTTGGCTCAAGAGAGGAAGAGCCAAAAAGGATTTTTAAAATCACTCTTCTATAACAAATCAATTTCTCAGCTTTCATAACACGTTTTCATCCTCTGGTGTAACAGGCACTGCTTCCCCTAACTTTGAAAATAAGGGGCAGCAGATCCCTAATTGGCCACATCCTCCAGGAAAACAAAAATTAATCACACACAGGATTTTCCTGTGGCATAAGCATCTCATGCTGTGCTATCAGCCAGAGCTCTGACAGCACCTGGAGCCTGAACAGGACCCACCACTCATGGAGTGAACAAAATTGCTGCACCCAGTCACCAAACACAAACCTCCTGCTTACAGGAGCTCTTTTCAGTGTCCTTCCCCTCCTGCTGGCCATGAGCTCCTGTGGATGCTGTTCCAGGAGAGAAGCATCCAGTGACCAATGCAGCAGGTGGCAAAAGGCACCTGAGCAGCTGGGCATGGAGCTCTGGGTGGCACAGCTCCCTCCTCACAGCCAGCATTCCCGCTGGGAAGGGTCACAGCTGCTCCACACCCAGCTCTGGTGGGGTTATTAACATTTATCTCACAGGCTTTGAGGGGTTCCTCAGGCCACAGCCCAGTCACAAACTGATCTGGCTTCAGCTGACTCAGAGGCAAACTTCAAACAACCACAAACACGTGGCCAAAGCACAACGTTCTCTTTCTTGTCTGCCTGGCACAAACATCTCACACAAGGCTCAGGATTTGGGGATAAAGCACCCCAAGGGACTGCTCTCACCCTGGGAGAGGCACAACCAGCAGAACCTGAACCAGTGCAAGTCAGCCCAGGGAGAGGGCAGAGCATCCCCTCAGCTGCATTTCCATGTGCAGAGTCCAATCAACGCCCTGAGGACAGAAGTGTTTGTATGGCAGCAGCACCCACAGGGTGGAGGCACAGCAGGATCATCCTGCACAGCCCTGTCCCGTGGGAGACCAGAGGGAGCAGGGACAGAGCCTCTCTCCCCACATCCCAGCAGCTGGGACACAGAAGAATCAAAAAGAATGCCCCAAATCCTGGGGAAACCTGCAAAGCACCAAGTCCCAGGCCTGCCCAGAAGGATCCCTCTCCCTGCTGAGGTGGACACTCAGTGTCCTGCTTGGCTCCACTTTGGGATGGCCACGTGACCCACCAGTGCTGCAAGCACAAGTGAGAAATTCAAAACATCCCAAGCCAGATGTCAACAAAGCCAACCCTGCCTGCTAAGCTATCATATAATTTTTGCTCAGGCCAGCTATTATGCAGCACAGCTATTTTAGAAATGTTTGTCCTGTTTTACACATCCTTCTGCCTGGTGGAGGCTGCCAACAGAAGAAAAATCAGAATCTTTCAGAACCCTCTGAACCAGCATTCAGAAATGTAATAAGCAATTTCAAGTGTAATCTAAGGAGTAAACAGGGAGCAAATGGTCATTCCCAGCTTTCTGGTAGTGCACCTGAGCCCTTTCCCAATCCCACAGAGGAAGCTGATTGCACTTTTCCAAACCCAGCATTGCTGCTGGTGCTCATTTTCACCTCAGGCAGACACAATTAAATACCACCTCCTGGACAGAAAATAGCTGTTAGCCTTGTATAAAGTCCAGATTCAAAAGTTGTGCGAGTTTACTTTGCATGAACTAGGGAAAATACCCAAGTATTTCATGGTATTTCATCCCTTGGGTACACACAAAACAAACAGGAATCGTTCCAGACAGAGGTTCACCCCAATAGTGGATTTTCTCCTCAATTTGCTCTGCAAACCCCAGTTTATTCTGCCCCAATCACCAGGCTGAGTTGTGCCCGGTCTTTCTGCCTTCCATGTCAGAAGGCCAGCAATTTCTCCAGCCCAGTTTTCCTGCCAGAACAGGAGGAAAGAGCCTCCCCTCTCAGAGCTCTGTGGTGCTCAGAGCACTCTCTAATTGCCCGATGCACATTCAGGTCAGGTCCTCGCCCTGGTGCCACTAATGACTGAGATGGGGACTGTTTGTGACACAATCAAGGAAAGTTTGTAAACATCACAAAAGCCTGGAGTGCTCTGGAAAACAGAGACTGCAGGAGAACAGAGAGCAGGGGAAGGGAAAGGGAGGAGCAAGGTGTGCTTTTATCTGAGTTCTCAGGCCAGATTAATGCATTTCTGGACTGATTGCAGCATTATCTAATGTTCTTTCTGTGTGGGATCAATAACATCTCCACGTGTCAGTGCAGTACAGTGAGGGTTTTCCCAGGACATGTCCATGTCTCCCTCCCAGACCCAGAAATCTCCAGGGTGGCCCTTTAAAAGTAAGAGGCCAAATCTGGACAGTGGTGGACTTTTCCCCAGCATGGAGTTGTCACTCTCCACAGTCCAGGGGAACCATTTGATGGATTTGGTGCTTCCTACTCCTCCAAAATCAGCCAAGGCGAGTTAGAGCACCTGCAGCCATGGAGAAGAGCAGGACACCTGCTGCCAGCAGGTATTTCACAATTCTGCCCAAAAATTTCTCTGTTCTGCCCAACAAGTCCTCAGAGGTTACACACAGCTGAATTAACACACTTGAATTAATACCAGCCCAAAAGGCCATGGAAGATAAAGCAACACCTCAGGCTCACACAGAACTCAGCCAGCTCAGATTTGAGGAGCACAAAGACAGAACTGGACAATTCCAACAAGCCCCAGCAGTGACCCAACACCAGGAGCTGAGCCCACAGAGGTTCCAAAGCCCTGGGCTTCCAACAAGCTCTCCCTGAAACTTCACAGTTCTGTGACAGGCATGAGAAAAGTGAGCAAATGCAGACACCCAGAGCTGCATAGAAACACCCTGGTTTGTGGTCTGTGACTGCTGTAGCAGAAGTTTTGACTCCAGTCTCTGTAAAAAGAGATGTTTGGCTCAGTCAGCACCCAGATTATTTGCTGCCAGCACAACAGAGCACGTGCCTTTGTTTAGGAGGGGCTGAATTTAGGGAACCACTAAAGGATGTAATAAAATGAATAAACACTTTCATTTTTGACATGTTTCTCCCCACCCAGCCCCATTCCCTACAAGGAAAATAGTTCCCCAGCTCCCCAGATCAGGGGTCTGGCACTGCCTGCCTGCACAGGTGCCATCTGCAGTTCTTACACCTCAGTTAATGCTCCAGGCAAAAAGAAACCCCCACATATTAAGATTTGAGTATGGGTCACTGTGGCTTTGCCACCCAGTCACCTGAGGTTCCACCCCTCACACCGGATAGAGGCACTGAATCCACCCTCCTTTCTGCACTGCAATAAAAGTGAAGTCAAGGAAGAAATTAAGTTACCACTAATGGAACAGAGCAGTGCAGACAGAGGCTCCACCAGCACCCACTTTCAAGGCCTAAAAGGCACAGCAGCAACTTTGAAAACCCTCATGCCCTGCCAGAGCCACCCAGATAAGCCACAGGAAGGTGCTTCCCATTTCCCTTCAGCAGCAGCTGGGAGCAGTGTTCATGTGCAAGAACACTTTTATGGTAAGCAGCCTCCCCCTAAAATTTCCTTTGCAAAAGTGACCAAAATCTACTCCCTAAAAAGTTGTCATGAAAAACAAAGAGAAAGAAAGAAGAAGCCCAAGTCTGGTGAAAATCCAGCAGGTTTCTCCCCAGCTCTAGCTCCCCCAGAGCAATGACATTAACTCTGCTGCCTCCTTTTTCCCTGGAGTTGCTCTACAACACAACAAAACCAAGAAACACCTGCTGCCCTCCCTAATGAACCAACACTCATTAAAGCAGACAACCCACTAGCTGCTGTGCTAATTACTGCAGAGCATGCAAAGAGAATTGAAGAAAAGCTACTCTATCCCATACACTTCAAGCATTCTTGGGCTTTTTTAGCCCTCTAGTCCAGCCACAGCATCGCCTCCACTTCAGACTGCCGGAGGAGAGATAAAACACAACGGTGGCGAGCAGCATGAACCACGCTGTAAGGCCTCAGAGTCACTCATTTAATCTTCTTTGGGTTTAGTCTTTTCCAGTTTTGATCCAAACGAAGAGAACGGGCATTGCCATGAACGCCAAACAACCTGGAGCTATTTTTTTTTTTCCCCTCCCAGCGCTGTGTGAATTTCTGTAGCGCCCAGTTTTAAAGCTGAGACTCGAAGTCTCCGCAGTGCGAATCAGGAGCCTCCCCTGCGAATGCCCAGCCCCGAGGAGCTCCGAGCATCACCCTCCTCTGCAGAGCAGCCGCTCGCTCCAGCCCAGTGCCAGGGATCCCAGCGGAGCATCGCCAGCTCCCCCCACCCACGGGCGGCAGCGAGGGAGCGCCGCGTCCTCCCGGCCCCTCTCACTCCGCCCGGGCTGGATCCACACCCGTGCAACAGCTCCGGCTCCCCGGGGCTGAGCGCTCCCTCCGGCCGCGCTCCGGGGCGGGCTGGCCCCGAGCACCGGGCTGGCCCCGGGGCCCCGCTCCGGGCTCTCCCGGCCCCGCTCACCTGCAGTGGAAGCGTCGTGCGGCGGAGCCGGGGCTGTCCCCGCCGGGCGGGCTCGCCATGGGCGCCGGCCCCGCGGCGGGGAGCGGGCAGCGGAGTATGGCAGCGCCGGGAAGTGATGCACCGAGCAAAGAAACTCGCGGGCAGGCCCCTCCTCCGGCTGATGTCACCCGGCCTGCCTCCCTCCCTCCCGCCCGGCACGGCACGGCACGGCACGGCGGGTCCCGCCGCGGGACGGGGAGCGCAGCCCCGAGCACGGCGCCTCCCGGGCGGCAGAACCGCGCTGTCGCCCCGGGGACATCCCCACGGTGACATCCCCGCGGGGACAGCCCCGGTAGTGCCTCAGCGCTCACCTGGGAGCGGCCCCAGCCTCGCAGCGAGGCGCGGGCACCTCACCTGCGCGTTATCGCCGAGGGAGAGCGGGGCAGCCGCGCTGCTTTCTGCCCGGGTGGAGCCGCTGGAAGACAAAACGAGTCTCGGTTTTGGCTTGGTCAAAGCCCTTTTGTCTTCGAAAGTGTCTGCACCTGGAGGCGGCCAGGACGAGCAGGACGTGGCAGGGCTGCATTTGCTGGGCTGGGTCAGCAGGGCTGTGCCACAGCCACAGAGCAAAGTCTGGCTGCTCTCTTTGGCAGCGAGGAATCCCCCAGGAAAAGGGATTTTCCCTGCGGCCCACAGCAGCTTCTTTCAGTTAATTATGTCCTGTTGAAACTTGGGGCTTTAAATATTCATTTCCACCCAGACACCGAGAGAAGGATGCAGTTCATCTTCAAACACCCATCCAGCTCCCTCTGTTCTCCAAGGCTTGAGATGCTCCTGGAAGAGTTAGGGAGTTGGTCACTCAGCAGAAACCTGGCTGAAAGTTAGGGCTGCTTACCCAGCAACAGCAAATTAAACGTCATTATCATCCCAGAGCCACAAGCACAGCTATGGAGTGTGGCTTTCCCTGGGTTCCAGCAGCTTGCTCTGCACACACAACTCTGTGGTCGGTGGGAATCCAGAGCCACGCCTATTTACTGCCTCCTTCACCCTGGGGACCTGCTCAAAACCCCTCTCAGGAGTAAACCCAGATCCTGCTCAGAGAAGAACATCATCAATAACACCCCACTAGCAAACCACAAAAGCCTCTTTCCCAAGAGCTAATTGATTGGGCTTTCAAATTCAAAACAAAACCCCATAAACAAACCTGTGTCTCAGCTTAGGAACAGTCTCAAATTTGTAGATAAAGCACAGCAGAGAAAGCTGAAATCATCCTGCTGAGAGCTGTCTCCTCACCCACGGAGGTGTGGTGGTGTCTTGGGTACCTTATTATCCCAAAAAAAAAGGCCCCCCCTGAGTAAGCAGCCACAGAACCCCCACTGCAAGGAGCACTGGAAGGACCAGGCTGGAACACTGTGCCTCACACCTGCCAGCTTTTACCCAGGTTTGTGGTTTCACTGACAGCAGCAAACATCCTGGTGCAAAGCAGCTTTTCACAAGCCAGGGAAACGTGGGACTGCTCAGCCCTGAGAGATTCTGGCACTTCAGAGGGGGTGTTTGTCCATGCCTCCCCCTCTTCCAGACAGGGACATGAGTGCAAAAGATGAAGCCCAGCCCCAGGCACTGAGGATGCTGAGCTGGGCCCCAGAGCTGGGCTGGCATTCAGCGAGTGTGGGCAGACAGAGGAATTGCCCTTCAGAGAAACAATGCTGGAAAGGAGAGCAGGGGAGTGGAGGGAGGAGGCCAGCTTCCAGTTTGGGCTCCAGCCAGACCCATGGTGCTCCACAGAGCTCTGGGCAGGGGTCACCCCCACGTTAATGACACAGGAATGGCTCGGTCGTGTTCCAGGGCCTGGGTTGTGCAGGAGGTCAGACTGAGATGAGCATAATGGTTCCCCTCTGGCCTTCAAACTCATGAATTTGCAATGGATAATTTATCATCTGACATACCCCGCTTCTCTTTCTTCTTGTACAAGTGGCAAATAGGTCACAATAGATTTGAATTCATTAGATGAAATAATTCGATTACTTTGCTGTGGGTTGGGTTTGGTTAACCCTACATGTTCATGCCAAGAAGCTTCCTGCAAGGCCTTGGACCTCAGCCACAGCTCAGATCCATTGCTCAGCTGCAATGAAACAGGACAATTGTAAGAGCACAGAGAGAAAGAAACCCCAGTACTTCAGAAATGCCACTAATTCCTCTGGTGAACAGTGTGCACGTTGTGTCACGTGTTGGGAAGGACCTGGAGCAATCAGAGAGGCTCCAGATGAATGTGACAAGTGTGAGCTACCTGAGAAAAGTATGAGAATTGATTTGTTCGGTGCAGATAAGATCAAGAAGTGGAGCTGCAATCTTTAGATGGTGAAAGGGCTGCTGCAGAATGGAAAAAAGGAGGAGTGGATCCTGAAGAACAGGGCAGGGTACAGCACAGCTGGGCCAGAATCCAGCAAAGGCAACGCAGGGTTCATTTTTCTTTGACCTGAGGCACCCCTGCACCTCCAACACCTTTTCTTTCTGCAATTTTGAAGCTCAAAATCTTGCTCCTCCCAGTTCCTGAGTGTCTCTGCCCCTTCACTTACAATCAGGCAGAATCACAGCTCTAAGCAATAGGATTGCAGGATCCTTAAGATTTCTTGGGCAACTTTTAACATTTCTTTTTTGGTTTTTTTTTTTTTTCCAATTGGTACCCAAAGCTATCACAACACAAGATGAAAGAGCTCCAAGTATTGCCACATTTCCTTCCCCTTGGAAGAGAAAGCCTTGAGAGCAGGAAGGCACAGAAAGCTCAAGGGAAGACAGAAGTCAACAGTAAATTTTGCCAATCATTTAAGAATTGCCAGGACATGGGAACATCCTTCTGCTGCCTCCATGTCTTCATCATCCAGACGCACCAGAGCCAGGCACTCCCTCCAAAACACAAAGATTTATCTTAATTAGCACGGCAGCTCTCCTGCAGCTCGTGGAATGGATTGCTGGGGGCCTCTGCTGGGGTTTGTGTGCAAAAAGAGCTCTGCAATTCAGGCTCCGAAGCTGACAGACCCCAGCTGAAATCACTACAAAACTGGCACTGTAATTGTCGTCTCTTTCTAGCAACAGCTGTGATTAATCACCAGATTTTGCACTGCCTTTTTTTTTTTTTTTTTTCAAGCTGGCAGGTTCCAAAATCACCTTGCTATTGTCCTGCATTCCATTTTCTAAATCCCTCTAAACATAACCTGCAAGGAAGCCCTGGGTTTAAACCAGCCTAGAAAAAGAGCCGGACAGCAAAACTGAAGAAACTTTGTCTTGACTTAGATCAGTTTCACAGCCGTGAATTTACAAGGGGATTAACTTATCTTGGAGGAAGTTTACACCTTTGTAAAAACAAAATCCCCCAGTGGCTGTAGCTTCCTTTGTGTGCAGGAGATGAGAGCTCACAGGGGGTATTTTTCAGCTTGGATCCAGCTCTTCCCCAGGCACAGAGAGCTGAAAGGGAGGGGATGATGCACAGCCTTGGCCAGGGCTGCTTTCCTGTGGAACATCACTGTTGGTGCTGCCTCATGCCAGTTTGTAAAGTGGAGATAACAAAATAGCCTCTACCCATCCCTCCCGGGGAAGGAAAGATGCCTGGAGGCCTCTGATGTGTCACTGAGCTGCGAGCACAGGAGCCTGACTGAGCCTGACAGCAGTGTGAAGATGGGTAAGAGAGCAGTCGGCTTTGTGAAGGAAAAAGGGAATAATAAAAATGCCCCTGGAGGGTCTGAGGGCTGGTGTGCAAATCGGGGCCACACACGGCCTGTCTGAACCAGGAACGTTTGCCTTGGCTTTGGGGTTTTCATAAAGCATAATTACATGAGTTGCAACAACATCCTCCTCAGAGCAGCCCAGAGCCAGGAAAGTGAGGAGGGAGCAGGGATGGGTTTCAGCAGGAGTGCTCAGCTATTCCTTTAGTTAAAACAACAAATTAAGAACAAGGTTCAATGTCTGTGCTTGGGGAACAGAACCCTCCATGCTGCTGAAAGATTGAACAGGTCTAAATAAAACTGCTGTGCCACACAGCTGTTTTTTCAGGACCTGGAAAGAAATTACAGTTTTCAAGGGCTTTTATAATCCTTCCTTCCACTGAGACTGGTCCTAAGGCAACAAAACTCCTCTGATCAGAGGGAAGGACTCAGTGAGGAACCATTATTTTATCTCCAAAGTAGAAGCACAAAAGGTTATTACAATCTGCAAATAACCTGTAATAGAGACTCACAGCCAGGAATATTATTCATACCTAAAATAAAGAGGATCATCTGAGAGTGAAGAGTTGTTTTGCTGACTGTGATTGTCTCTTTTAAAAACCTCTTGGAGCACAGACATTCAGTAAAAGCTCTGAGTAACGAGCTCCTCTGAATAATTCAGCTGTGTGCAGGCACTCCTGAACCAGCCACAACTGCTGAGCTCCGAGGGGCTCAGGAGAGCTCGGCTGCCCAGTTTGGGGGTGGGTGAGATTCCTGTGGGGCTGCACAGCTGGATGCAAGCCCTTCCCAAAACCTGGGCAGGGACACAGCCTGTGGGCTCTCACCTTTCTTTCCACACCCTCCTGTTGGTGCAGCATTGAAAACACGCATCAAGACCTCAATGATTCTCACAAATTCCATCCCCTCGTGGGTGCACCTGAGGATCTGCCCTTTGCTTTTGTGCATATTTATACATCCTGTGTCTCTGATGTCCCCGAATTTCCTTTTCATTAATGCTCCTCTGGGCCTCAGAGGAGGCAAACAAAGCGACAGAGCTCATCCGCTTCCTTCAGCCTTCAAGCTTGACTGAAAATGCTTCGTTAAATAAATAGCAAGAGATCCTTAAAATGCCCTTGCTCCCAAGCTCGTAGAGAGTTTGATGAGATGGAACCCTGTGGGCTGGCACTGGCCTGCTGGGGAGCTGGGGATTTTTTAGGCAGGGCCAGAGGGGACTGTCCCGATGCCTCTGTGCTGATGTCACGCATCCCTCGTATCCACAACCTGCCAGCTCCTCTTCCCCTGAAATCCTGCCCTGCACCTCGGGGCAGAATGACTCTGCAGAGTGCCTGGGAAGCCTTTGGAACTCGGCAAGTTTCAAGCACAGGAGCTGATGTTGTGGCAGAGCTCTGCCTCTTGCCAACTTCCTCTGTGCCCTGGCATCTCCTCCCTGGGTGCAGTTTCCTCAGGGGCACTGGAGCAGCTGGCCCTGGCACCCAGTGATGTCTGCAGCAAGCTGGACGTGCTCGAGGAACATTTCTGCTTCTTTCTCATCCCTTGGTAAATTCCCTTCCCTTCTCACCGCCTGGGAGCAGCTCTTCTGTTCCTGCAGCAGAATTCAACAGCCTGGTGGTGCCTGTTCCAAGAGAGCTTCAACCCCAGTGGGGAAAAGGGAGGCTCTCCTGGGGCTCACCAGAAAGATGCTGGATTTTTCTGACCTCAGAAGCTTTGATGGCAGCACCAGGGAACTTTTCTTGTAGGCACCTTATCAAAGGTCTATTGCTCAGACAAATATCCCAGAGTTCAGTCATGATCAGCTTCTATTTACAATGTTGGCAGTGGATTTGTTTAACCAACTTCAATTTCCCAGAGTCAACAGACAAAACCCCAATTTCTTTTGCTGGAAGTCTGAGAAAACCTCCTGTTGGCATTGACTGAAATAAAGAGTAATCTTGTGTTAAGAATTGAAAGCCCAGAGGGGGAAATAAACATTTTCACCTTTGAAGGGGGCTTTATTTCCTTTTAAGTTGTAACTGTTGGTACTGACATTAATTACAAGCATGTCTGGGTTTGTTTTTAAACAGACTGTCAATATTTGCTCTGTAATTGCATTATTTAGTCAAGCTTCTGCAAGTGCTTTCCAAACACTCCGGGTGGAACTTGTTTCCACGAAACTCCCAACAATTGTGTGAATCAGAGGCAGGAGGAGCAGAAGTTGCTGCTGAAGTGACTTTGTCACCAACCACAAGGTGACCGAGGCTCCTGCAGCTCCAGTCCCCAGACCAGCATGTGGTGACAGGAAGCACATTGTCACCAAAACTGCATCAAACCACAGGCTCAGGTCTGAACCCCATCAGCAATGAAAGGCACTGCAAAATTACCACCATTTACAGCTCAGCTCTGCTCAGTTTGCACACATTTTTCTGCATTTCTTGCACTTGAGGGCAAGACTGTTCAAAGCGTTCTAGTTGAATACTGGGACAATATTTTAGCAACGCTAAAAAGCATTTTATAAAAGTAATAATTGTTGTTTTAGGATGGGTAACTGGCAGACACCATTAATGCTGATTTTTGAACAAATAACAGAATACAAGGAAAGTTTCAAAGGCCAAAAAAGAAATCCTTTCCATGTGAGGGTGGGGAGGCCCTGGCACAAGGTGCCCAGAGAAGCTGTGGCTGCCCCTGGATCCCTGGAAGTGTCCAAGGCCAGGTTGGACGGGGATTTGGAGCAGCCTGGGACAGTGGAAGGTGTCCCTGGACCAGCTTTAAGGTCCCTTCCAGCCCAAACCCATCTGTGATTCTGTGATTTTATTAAATATCTTAGAATAAAAGTAAATGGGATTACCCAAGTACCTCATAAATTCAATACTGGTGCAATGCTAATATGGGAGGCAGTCAAAAGGGCTGAGGAATGTCAATCCCTTGCTCCAGAAAACTGTTCATCAAAGAAGCAATCTTTCATCTAATTTCAGTTAATAAAGACAATTCTGCTGACATAATATATTTAGACTTCTGCAAAGCAATTGACTTAATCTTGCATGACATTCTGTTAAAAATAGTACCCCAAAAAAAAGAAAAAAAAATCAATGTAAGTTATTTTAAATGGATGGAAAAAATTAGTAACACGCATCAAAAAGTGATAATCTGATGAAGGAATTTCTAGTGTGTCCAAAAGGATTTACTCTTGGTACAGTGTTATCCAACACTTATCAATCCAACATTTTATCAAAGCACCATTGCAGCCAAGACTGTAAATACCACCTACAGCAGTGAGGCAAAATTTGAAGGTGAATTGGTTCTGTTTGCTTAAGTGGCATTTAAAGTCTGACTTAATCTTAGGTGAGAGTTAACTTTATAGACAAGAAATTTTCTGGGAATTGAAAGGAGGAAGTGGCACACCCAGAACTTGTAGTGAGGCAGAGTCAGTCTGGAAAGAAGAGGCGATTTTCAAATGCAGGTAATCAACAGTGGCACAATTAACTTTTCGGGAGCAGGGTGCAGCCTGCATTAGGTGGTGTCTGGAGGAAAGGTGGCTGAAAATGCTGCAGTTCAAACACGAGTTCTGGGGCTGATGCAGCTCTCACCCCGTGTTTGTGTTATGCCAGATCTTTAATTAAACAACCTGCCCTGTTAGCTGTGAAAATGCTTTTCTCGTTTTACCCTTTGAGCGGGGTTATCACCGATATTTGATGTTTTCCCTTGGCTGACACGAGGGCCGGGTTTGTGGCGGATCGATCCCATCCATGGGTGATTATCAGCCCGGGGGGAAAAATGAACGGGAACGTTTGCTCCAAGTGGCCCTGGGATCAAACATTTGTGTCCTTTGTTGCTTGCAGCCCGCAGGGAAAAGAGCAGTCCTGGTTCTGAGGGAGAGGTTTGAGATTGGCACAGCGGCGTTACTCTGTGTCTGCAATCTCCATCCTCCCTTTTTTCCTTGGGAAAAGAAAAGCAGCGAAGGCTCCTCGGAGTGTCCCTCCCTCCTGGCTGCTGCTTTTGACTTTCACTCCGGAGCTAAGTGATGCTGTCATAGAAACCAAATCGGGGCGAGTGGGAACCCTTCCAGTCAGGACAGCACATTTCCCTCTCCTGCATCTTGGTCTCTACAAACTCAATGCCTTCCTGCCAGAAAAATTAATCCAGCCCGCATTTTCCCGACCAAATTCTTGCACAGTGCTGGCACTCCTAACCCCCTAAATAACCATCATTTCCAGGTGCTCAGTTTCTCTAACACCCCCACACTTTGTTGGAAACAAACGGAAACTCCTCGGGGTCAGCTTCCCTGCTTACATAAACTGGGAGAGCTCCACTTGACATCAGCGGGGCATCGAGCCTTCAGCACAGGCAGGGTTGATTTTCCATTGGAGATGGGCAGGCACTGCTATCTATTTTCCTTTGCACTTAGCTCCATATAGATTCATTTTGTCGATAATAAGGCAATATTTTTGTTGGTTTTCGTGATTATCTGAAGAGACAGAGAGAGAGAAAAAAAAAACCAATAAAAATAAGGCCAGACAAACAAATTCCAGTCAGTCATAAATGATCTTGGGTTAAATGACTGTGCTGCTTGCATCCCAGGAGACAGCAGGAATGAAAGTCCAGCAAATCTGAGGGCAGCCTGACTTGATGGAGCGTAACAAGGCAGGAGATGGCCTGTTGTGTTGGCTTAGCCTGCTGCTTCTCCACTGACACTGTTTTGGATTGACATTTAGCGGTGAAACAAATATAATCAAGAGGAATCAGGTGAATTTACGAGCAGAGGGTCAGCAACCCCAGGGACTGCTCTTAGCAAGGGGGATTTATAAAGCTCCTCTGCTCTCATAACCTCTGCTAGTCGTGCTGGTGTCCCAGCTGGGACTGGGCAGAGCAGCTCTGATTCCAGGGCTCAGATTAATGGCCTGCAAATTGCTGAGTGGCTGTAAAGAGATGAAAGGTGGAAGGAGGGATTTCGAAGGCTGAAGGCTCAAGGAGAGCACTCCAGAGAGGAATAAACGCAGCAGGGAAGTGGAACTCTGGCTGGCAGCATCTGCTGTGTGGGCAGGACTCAAAACAGGCAGAGGCAGAGGTAGGACAGGAGGACCCAATTCCCAGATTTTGATTGGAATGTTTGGATTTTGGACGTATCATTCTTGTTGAAGGAACAGGCTAAATGCTGCCATTCTTGGTAGCTGTTTGATGCCTCGTTGAAAGGTTGAAGCAGAACAAAGTAACGTGTGAAGAAAAGCTGTGGAGCACAATAAAACAGCTTCACAGAGTGCACAGAGCTTTGAGACTTCACTGCCATGGACTCTGCATTTTCCAGCTCCAAAGGAATTTTCCTTCTTCTGTTTAGTGACACAAATATACCCAGGTGTGCAGCAACCTGCATATTTCAATCCAGTCACACTAAGCCACGGTAAATCAGGAGATTTTGAGGTTTACAGGATAGGATGAAAAGGCAAATTGGTTAAACTTAGAGGAGCTAAAGCCCAACCTGGCCCCGTGGTCCCACATAAGTCAGATTTACCCACTGCCCTTATCTGGGAATGGGATCACACAGATGTGTGGTGTCTGATCAGGAAATTATGGACTCAGGCACTCAGGACCTGGTAATAAATGGTGATGAAGGCAGCACTGCAAAAATAATGTTGTTGCTGTCTCACAGCACTCCATAGATCACTGTGCTTGAGTGTCAATAAATGGGGGCATCTGAACACAATAAATCATTCCCCATTTATCTGATCCCTTGTTACAGAGCAGGGCTTGGGGCTCACAGCAAATTTTGTCTCCCTTTCAGGTGTAACAGTCTGGTTTGAGAGCTTTTATCAGATGGACACTTCCCCAGCTCCAAACCAGAAGAAAAAAATTGGGAGCATCCCTGAGCTGTGGGGTCTCCAATCTGTGGGTTATGGGCTCTGCTTCTCGTCCCTCTGAGCTTGTTGGACACAGGTATTGTGCCTGCTGCTCTGCTTTGGGGCACGGGGAACTCGGGGCTGCTCCTGCCCCCACCAAGATCCACAAGAATCTTTGCATCAGCTCCTGAGTGTTTTAGGTCAGGCTTGAAGACACCTCATCCCTCTGTACTGTAATTCTCACCACCCACGTACCCTTCCTTTCTCACTTCGCAGTGCAGGGAGACAAGGTGGAGGGAAATGTGCCGTTTTACCTGTAGATTGGTGATTTAAATTGCCAACTCCCGACCTGGCACTATAAATCTCTCCTGCAGCTGGAGAGCCCCGTTTACTACAGCGGGTTTCCATGGCAATCCTGGGCTCTCTCACATTCCACTGCACCGTGCAGCCAGCCCCCCCTTTTCACTTCAGATTCCATTCACACAGTCTCCTATTGATAGGGAAAAAACCCAAATGGGCCATGGATAGCTATTTCCTATCTTAACACACTTTCCCCCAATAACTGGATGATGGATCTGTATTTTAGCACATCAAGAGAACACTTGCCCTTTGCCAGACACCACTTGGCAGGCAGCATAAAATCCAGATATTCTGAAGCTCTGGTTCTATCCTGACACACATTACTCCTGTTATTTTAGGACATCAGTAGGAAAATACAAGCTTGATATTTCCTTGTGTTTCTGGCTGCCAGCCAAGCGAAGGCAGCGTGTCTCTGTCGCAGCAAATCCTTCCCTGAGCTTGGGCAGCCTCGTGGCAGCCTCCCACCTGCATCCGAGCTGTTCTCAGCACTCAGTGCAGCTCAGTCACGGTGGGGATGGCACAGCCCATGGGGAAAGGATCTGCTGCTTCCCAGCAGCGTGGGAAGGAATTAGGAATTTCATCTGCTAGGACTGAAAACAAAAAAAGGGGAAATGCTATCAGTGGTACCAACAAAAATCAGACTCCTCCCCCATTTCTGGGTGGTTTACATCTCACAGCATTACCTGTGGAGGAAGAAATTTGTGTCTTATCTCAGGAACTGTGACATGGCACCATTAATGGGGCAGCCCATTTGTCTCAGTCCTATTATGCAGCTGATTTGAGAGATGATAAGTACTGCTAAGAATGACTTCAAAGCGTAGTGATCCCCTAAGCTCCTTGCGGGTTCCAATCAAATCCCAATTTATTAAGTGTCTTTATCTTTGTCCCTTTTAACTTCAGGGAGTGTTTTGTCACAGATTCCAGGGGCTGCAGGACTGGGGCCTTGGCTGTCAGACTCCAGAGCAGTGCACTTGGTTTTTTTATCAGCAGCCTCTTCCCTCCATATGCTCACTACAAAATTCATGTCACACCCAGCTTGCAATCGAAGTCTAGATTTGGGCTTCAATTGTTTGCTAACTGAGAATTGCTGTGAAGATGGTTTACCATGAAAATTGCTTAGTCAGGCACTGTAAAAAAAATCAACAAAGAAATGTCATTTCCTTTCCTTTTAGCTGGACTCTCTCCCATAAGTGAGGGAACTCACAACACTCCCACCCACCCAGGCACAGGGAGCAAACCAGCAAGAGAATAAAGGAGTGAGTGTGCCAGAGCTGTGGGTTGTTTGTAAGATTCTTGGAGCATGTCTGGAGGGTGCAAAAATTTCAAAACACCAAGACTTAGGAGGAATTTCTGGTTTTGGTTGACATACATCTGCACTTCCTGAATTTTGCTAGACCTTGTGGGTTACTGGGTGAAATATTTCCTAAACAGTGACAGTGCACAGCAGCAGAAACTGACGCCTCTGGGAGGTGAATCCATATCAAACAAACCTTCAGACTCCAAGCAGCCTCGTACAGGGTTGAGTAAACACCAAGCCCACTTGCCTTTGCCTTGCAAAAAACCACCAGAAATCCCAGGGGAGCTCCAAGTGCCACAGCGTGGCAGAGCTGGGCACTTCTTGTCCCATTCAGCATCGTGTGAGCAAGGGGGAAGTGCTGGTTTGGAAAAAGAACACTCAAACCCAGACAATGTGCTCCTTGTGGGATAACCCATGTCGGGGATCAGCTGCACCTCCCTTGGTTCTTAAATGAGGAACTTGGCAACATCCTTGCTAGAAAAAGTCTAAAATTCCTTTGTAAGAGCTGCTCTGAATAGGCCATAGCCCGTTGTCTGATTTGCTAAAATGAGTAGGTGGTAGCTGGGGTATGTCAGGAGGGGAAATTCAGTGTTTTGGGGGCTGGTGCCTCAAAAATGCCATAGGAGTGAAAACCTGGGGCCTCTTCCTGCCTTGGTTCTGTGAGACAGGAGCTGTGGGGTCAGCAGGACAGAACTGTACACAACTGGCTCATTCTGCTCATACAGATCTAAAATACAAATCCTGATGGATTTGCTGCTCTTTGCCTCAGCTCACACTGGGCTCCCTGACTCGGGAGTTTCACACACTGCAGAAGTGGGATTTGGCCCAGTGATAGGTTTCACTTCATCTCTCAGCAGATTTGTGGTCTAACACTCCAAGATGTGCAGCATAACACAGTGGCAATCTGTCACTCTCCTGGCTCTTGTCAGCTCCAACAGCTTGCTGAGAAAATACGGAGCCAAAATCGACGCCAGCCCGACCTGAGGGACCGCAGAGGCGTCGCCTGCCGAGAGCTCTGCCTGTCACAGCACAGACATCCCTGCTCCACTTGGCTCTCCCATCCTCCCGGCAGCCTGGGACCAGCCCTGGGCTTCCCTGGTGCCTGTCCCATCTTCCCAAACCTTCCCTAAGCGCTGCCCTCCTGCTGCTGAGGTTGCACGTTGTGTTCTCTGCCCTCTTTGAGTTCCACCCCTGAGCCCCGAGGCTGCAATTAGGGCTCTTATCACTCGGAATAGCTGTGGCTCCCCTCTTGGACAGGCTCTGCATTCCCAGCACTGAAACCTCTAATCAGGCCAGAACGTTGGCTTGGAACAGCTTGAAACGGGAACTTTCTGCAGCTCAGGAATTCCTGGCTTGGTTAGGCTTGAAAAGCTGAAATTCTGGGGATATCTGAGCACAGGCTCTGAGCAGGGACATTTATTAGATTAGGCTGAGTCTGTTTCTTCAAGAGGACTTCTCAAAGACCACAGGGATGCATGGGCTTGGAAGGATGTGGTGACAGTGTCCCACCCCACCCTCTGAGAGCTTTCCAGCAACAACCAACACTCACAATCCTGACATTGCTGCTAGAAGCAAATCTGTAGAGTTTTAAAGGATGAACAAATAAGTAAAGATATAAACCAGAAAAAGAAGTCAGATTCAATAAAAACCAAAATGCTTGTGGAACAGCACACAGTTGGCTCTGCTCTGCAGTGGGGTAGGAGAAGAGGATACAGAGCATTTTCTTGGGGTACACACTGAAATTCAACCCACAGCAGCAGGAAGTAGGGTAAGAAGAAATGTGTTTTATGGCTTTGCAGAGGTAATTTTGAGGGGTTGGAAGAAATGACTGTCAGACCTCTCAGTCCAGGACATCACAGCCATCTGAACTCCATCAGATTCTCCATAAAAAGAGCGAAAACGAAAAGGAAAGTGAATTTTTGCTGTCGTGAGAGTTTTGCTGCTGCTTCCTCGTCCAGGTTGTCTTTGTCTAGGGGGGCACCTGCCCCTCCCCGGGGTTGCCCCGGTAGAAACTGGGACCGGGAAGCTCCAAACACCGAGCGCTGCAGCTCCAGTGCGCAGGCTGCGTTTGCCCTCTGCTGTTGGTTTATCACACTGTTCCCTCCGGATAACCCAAACCTGGAGAACCTGAATGGTTACAGCCCAGATTTCAACTACTTAACAAGTTAAAATTTTGTGACGTTTAAAATAAGTGAGATATATACTTGAGACTTTAGTATACATTTCTTTTATATTATCGGGGTTTTGCTTATAATCATAAAGACCAGAAACTTTTTTTTTTTCTTCCTTAAATAGAACCCAAAAATTAAGCCTCCTGCTCTCTTGAAAGCAGGAATTCGGGTATGACTGAGAGCAGGATCAAACGCTGGGTGAGGGCGTGAGGAGAGGGGCTCTGCAAGGAGGAAGATGCCCTGGGATGAGGATTGAGGGAGATCTGATCCCTCTCCCTGCTCTGGCATCCCAGAAGTGCAGAGCTGCTCTCACCTGGGCCCCAGGCTGGCCACCCTGCCCTGGCCTCTGCAGCCACCCAGCGCTGCCAGCGGGCACGGCCAGGGTGCCAAACGCCCTGCAAAGGACACAAGGGCTTGTCACGAAATCTGCTGGCACCTTGCCACGTGTTTGCAAGCTGAGATCAGCGTTCAGGCTCCTCTTGTTGCTGTTTGTTTTCTCCTCTGCTCCCAACAGCCCCTCCCTGTGCCGTGGCCGCTGTCGCCCTGCACGGAGGGGCACAAACAAAGGTGTGGTGATGGCTGAGCCCTGCAAGGGTTGGTGGGACTCCTCCGGTGCTCCCCCTGCTCCCGGGACTCCTGGGCAGGGCAGGGGCTGACCTGGGACGTGTCTCTGCTGCATTCCCAGCCGGTGGCAGGAGCTGGAGCCTGTGCCTGGCTCAGCCTGGGAAGGAGCAGCACATGGGAAGTTCACTGCTGGGATCACTCTCACGCCTCTCTTTGAGATCAGCCACTCCTGAAAGGCTCCAGATCATCTCCAGAGGGCTTTTGCACAGCTCCGGAGTGGAGATTTTGTTCTGTGCATGGCTGAGGCTTCAAAAGGTAAGCGTTGAGCTGGCAGGAACAGGGGGGTGGAGGGATGGATGGATGGATGGAGGGATGGATGTGATTTCCCAACTCTCTGACCACTCCTGAGCTCTGCAAAGTGCACTGACCCACAGCAGGATATTTACCAGCCCTATCTCTCTTAAGACTCTTTCATAAGGCTGAGAAAATTAATAATAGCAGGGAACATTTGCAAACATCACAAAAATGTAAATACTGAGGCTCTTTATGGACAGTCAGCAGTAAGAGATGAGAAAAATTATATTTATGTCAGGATATAAGCACCCTGGGCTGTTCTCAGAGGGCAGCAGTGACCTGACTTTGGCATGGTTGTTTCAGAAATGGAGACCAAATAAGCAGAGCTGAAAGATGGAGAACAGCTTTGCCTCTGGAGAACAGGATCCTCTAACTGGTATGTGGGTAATGAGCTTCCACCTTCCTCTGCACAGTCATAGCAGAGACTTGGGGAACTTTATTTTAAACCTGGGATTTATCACTTGTGGAAAGGTTTCAGTGCTTTGTTTAATCGGGATTGTGTGACTTCAGGCACAAGGGAGCAAATATTTTGAAGTTTGGAGAGCTCTGGGCAGTTTTGTAACTGTTCATAGCCCTTAGAGCAACACCAACCCCCCATTTCATGCTGCTTTCTAAAGAAACCTTCTCTGTGAACCTCCTCAGCCTGAAAGCATCACAGCTCAGTTTCTGTCGAGTGTCTTCAATGAGTTCACAGCAGGAGCTTCTCTCTAGCTGATGTCTGACTTATTTTTCTTCCATAAAAAGACATGAGCCATTCTTTCATGATTAATCTTCTGTGTGTGTGGTTGTTTTGGTTTTTTTTAAGCAACTACTGCAAATAGGACTGGATTGGGAAATTCAGCTCAGTCTTTTTTAAATGTGTGCTAATATCAGCAAGGATTTTGCTGAATAAGCACTAACACAGCCCAGAGAGCTGATGGAATTCAGCACACCCTGAGATACAAAAGCAGCCCAGACACAATTTTTCAGGAGCAGTTCTGTGGTTCAGCCACCAGCTCAGTGATCTATTCTGGCTTGGGCATGAGGTGGAACCTGTCAATAATGAATAGATGCTAAAATATCTTTCATCTCTTGATTCCACAGCTGTGGCCTTGGCTTGGAAGGGTCTCCAGGAAGCCAAAACAGTGGTATGTGCAGTTCAGGGAGCACTTGCTGTCACACACCTTGATCTCTTTCTGTCAGCTGCCTGTGCATCACCTCCAGGGCTGAATTCCATGGAAATATTGCAACTGAAAGCAATGTAAACCTTCCACTTGGTTTGGTTTTTTCCCAGTGAACACATCACCTCCTTATTTGCTAAATAGCAAAGAGAGGATGAGGGGAAAAGCAAGGAATTTTACCCAATCTCACAACACTCAGTTAATGACAAGAACAAAGCTTTGCTTGTGTCTGAGCAGAACAGCAGCTGGGACATCCCCTGGATTCTCCCTGTCTTCTCATCCTCTTAGCAGGGAACACGATGGAGTTGTGAGCACAGCAGCTGCCATCATAACTGACATTCCTTGGATAAATGCAGAATATTTTCCAAATCCACGGGGTGTAGCTTGCACAGCAAAGGCCTGACAGCAGCATCACACTGCTCGAGTTGCTCTTGGCTGGGGTCACCTCCAGCTTAAGCTGTTTTTAAAAACATCAGTGAAAATCTGAGGCACAAACACATGAAAGGGGTAAATAAAGGAGAGAGGTGATTTCACCTCTTATCTTCCCAGTCAATTGCATTCTTTCCAACTGTAGGAAATACCACATGGAACATGCTCAGACAAGCCAGTATTTACACAGTAACTAGGAGCTGCAAAATTAATCAGAGAAGCAGTGGATGCCAGCAAAAAGCTCCTCCAGAAAAACCCCAAAACATATGTCTCCTTTCAAAAGAAAAATCTGCTTTTTCACAGCTACAAAGGATTGAAAACAAATTTTATCATCAAACGTGGAGCTGTGCCAAATCACAGGCAGCCAGAAGAAAGCTTTGGCACGAAAAGAGCTTTGGTGAGTTCTGAGTTACTGGGAAACTGCTGAGATGGGACTGCTTTGGTGCTGGAGGGAAGGGAAGGTGACAGGAGATAGTGAAAAACACTCTTTGTTGAGGCAAGGGTGTATTTTCATCAGCTTTCTGTCGTGTTCCCAGCAAAATATAACAATGCACAGGAAGTCACACTTTGATGGGGAGAGCTCAAGCAAAAGCTGCAGCATCAACACCCACCAGCTACAGCACAGTGAAAACTCCCTGTGCTTCTCCTCTGAGGGTTTCTTCCCTAGAGATCCACTGAAGTGATGTAAATGCAGCATTTTGTTTGCTAACTTTGGCAGGAAATATGTTTAAAATCGTTTCTAAAAGATGAAGTGTGAGAGGAAAAAAGCAGGAAATTTAACCCAGTTCCAGAATGTTCTTAAAAACTAATGACAAGAACAGACTTGGTATTTTTTGCATCTGTTAAATATTTGTTTCTGAGGTGGTTTACTGGCTGGGAACAGTTTCAGCTGCCAGCCTTTAATATTTATTTAATATTCATGGGCCAGGCTTTTTGGGGGGATAGTCCCCAAAGTTGCTCTTTGAATTTAATGGTTAAGGACGATTTTTGACATTTTGACATTGACATAGTTTTGATGTGCTGTAGATGGTGAGAGGAACCAAGATGAAACAGTTTTGAGTGGGAAAAAGAGCAATGAGATTGCTGCAGCCCACAGGTAAATAATAACCTGAGCAGGGTGGGATGAGCTCACTTGGAGGGGGAGCTGGTGAAGGCACACGTAAAGGCATTTAAAATTCTGGGATGCAAGACTTCAGAAAATTTAGCACCTTACTGTTTATTAGGGAAAAAAGGAACAAAAGAGTCACCAAACAATTTCTCCCTCGGCTGTGACCAGCAGGGCAGTGGAGGAAGGAAGTGCCCATAATGTCTCCTATCAGATCACAATTTGCACTGCACTTCCCTAATATTATCTTCATTTGCCAGGCTGTTGCTGAGTGGCAAAATGCTGATTCTGTGGAGGCACTGAGGTCACCATCAGCACACGTACAAACTCAGCAGTCACCTGTGTCAGCGTTTTGACCAACTGAATAATTTTTAATCCTACATACTGAGCCTTGTTTCTCTTTTTTTCTGAAGAGAGAGAAGCTCTGCTGTTCTCCCCCCTGCTTGCTCACAGAGCTGTTTGCCTGAGAGCCCTGCTGTGACCTCTGGCCCATCCAGAATGTCCCCTCTGTCCCCCAGGGCAGCCTCAGGACGCTGCAGCCCTGCCAGGAATTGGGCTGTGGATGGAAAAGGCTCACCTGGGACTTGGGTGCCTGCAAAGAGCTTGGACAGCCAAAGAAGGGACAATTTCAGGAAGCTGGGAGAATCAAGAGGATCCCCAGTACAGAAGGAAAAATCTCCCTGCTCCCTGCATCGCCCAGCTCACTCCCCTGCAGGGAGCAGCTTCCTCTCTGTCCCGTGTGGCAAGGCCAGAGATCAGCAGCTGGAAGAGCTGTGGAGAAAATCACCCCAAAATAAGTTAGAGCAACTGAAGAAGAGGATCCAGGAGCAGAAGAGCAAGCAGCAAGCAGCACCCTGGGGGCAGGAGCGCCTGGTTTTTGTTAAAGACCCCTTGCCAAAGAGAGCCCTGAAAAGAAAGGTTTGCAGAGTGGCTTCTGCTCCTCCTGCTCCAGCTCACAGAGGTCAGTGGTGGTCTGGAATCTATGGAGAAAGGCTGGAGCTGGGTATTTATTCCCTAACAGCTAAAATTTCACCCTTCCCTGTGGTTTCTGGGGGCCATCACTCGTGTTCTTGTGCTAAATCCATTTATTTCTCCAAACCTCCCTGTGCTGTACATCCCACCCTGCTCACTGAGCTCACTTCCCCACCGGATTTACTCCCCAGCGCACACAAATTCACGAATTTCCTCAAAATAGTAAAGAATTTGCTGCAAATCTCTTTTTTTCCTCCCTTTTCCTCCCACATCCTTCCTTTTGCCACATATAAAACATGGAATAGGAGCCGGCAGACAGTAGTGAGGAAAAGCATCACAGGTACTTAATGCAGGAATTGTGTAGTTCAGTGGCCTTACAGGGGATTTAACAGTTCATTCAGTGGATCTGAAAGCAAATATTATTAGACCTTCTTATCCTGCTTTGCTGCTAAATTTGGGGCTGAAGAACCATCCATCTACAGCTGTCACTTTAGTTTAGTGTGCTCCAAGATCTCGGATTGCTGGGAGCAAGGCGTGGAGTGGGGAGCTGCCCGGGGCCAGCCCGGCAGCCTCAGCCAAGGGGATTACTGAGGGAATACGGCGCTAGGAGGAGCCGGGCTGCAAAGCTGCACGTAATAAATCTCATTGCTGTAATAGCATTACTGTTAATTCACTGGGCACTGGCATCCCTGGTGCACTCAGCCAGCTTCCAGGGGTTTTTCCTATGGATTTGCTCCCTGGCACCTTTTGCAGGGATGTTGTGGTGCTGCCCTCAGGTCTGTGGCAGCCACGTGTCACTTTCTGTCACCAGTGCCTGATGTTGCCCCCTAAAGCCAGAGCCACAATCCAGGCTGAGCCTCCTTGGGACATTCCCAAGGGAAGGCTTGTTTAGTTTGTTTTTAACCCAGACCATTTTACGTAACTGGGTGAGGGAACTGCCAGACAAACTGTTCAGCTTGTGGGACAGACACGGCCTCTGAGGATTACCAGCTCCAGACACTCAGTTCAGCTGCATCTTGTGCACTTTGTCTGCCTGTGCTCTGCTACTGAAAGAAGTGTGTGTCACAGCTGCTTTGCCAAGTATTGCCTCTGCCAGACACCTGCAGCCCAGCCTGGGGAGCCCAGTGCTGCTCTCCACACATGCAGGAGCTCAGCTGTTGAACACCAGCATCTGCACAGCTCCTTGCAGCCTAATGCCTCTCAAACATTGGTTTTCCTGGGTTTTAGTGCTCTGAACCCAACTCTGTTCTCTCCTTGCCTGATGAAGAGCACAGAATACCAGGCAGAGAAGGATTTGCCATCCCTGGACAAGGAAGGGATTATAAAAAAGCCCCAAAGATGCCAGGTTAGCAATGATGTATCATAACAGGGAACTCCCCCAAGTATTCAGCTCTGCATGGAAAGGTTGGCCTGGATCTGCAGAGACACGGAGGGGAAGGTGTCCCACTGCACCCACAGGATGCAGCAGTGTGGGCAGGGCTGTTTACTGTGTTTATGGATAGACAGGCTCATGGATGGAGCCTCAGAGATGGATCCAGGCCATTGCTTCCTTTGCTGGGACATCTATACAACAAAAAATAAAGTAAAGAAGGAGCCCTGCATGTTTGATGAGCAGTTTCAATAAAAAAGACTCGTGCTTTTGTATTCCAAAATGAGGCTGGGATTGGAATTTTGGGTTCAGCAAGTTTGATTTTAGCTACACTAATTCTTTTCTGTGTTTTATTTTCCCCTCCTGATTAAAGACCAAAGAGAGAGACACTCAGCATGGAGAATTCAAACAGAGCACCAGAGGCAGCTTTCATCCAGGTCCTGTGCTCCGGAGAGAGCAGTGGCAGGGAAAGGTAAGGCTGAAAACAATGAGAAATTACAAGGACTGATGGACAGAACTGCCTGCAGCAGTTGAATTCCAGACCTGCCTGGATTAAAAATCATTAGAAATGAAAAATAAGTTGTACATCCTGGTGGGAAGAGCTGTCTGTCACCTATTCAGTTCTGTTTCCTTAATGAGTGAAGGGTGCCAGCAAAGGCAGGGATTTCCTGGCCTGCCAAGCAGGGACCAAATGCAGGCAGTGAAAAGTCAGATGAATTATCCAATTCTCAGTTGCTGGTTCTCAGTTTTATTTGACAGGTGTTTCTAAGGGCAGGTTTGAATTCCTGGTGTCATTTTGCCCATTTAATGCTATAGAAATGCATAGAAATGGTTGCATTCAGATGTTGTGGGGAAGAAGTGGAAGTGCTGTGGGTTGTACCAGCCAAGTTCCCAAGTAACTTGCATGAAACAGAAATAAAAGAAATCCAAGCTCTGTAATCCAGATGGAATTATCAGCATAATGTGCTGTAGTCCCTAAATATCATTTAAAATGCATGAAATATGTAATAATTTCCTTCTCCCTCCTGTTTTTGTTGGGTTTTTTTTAATGGATTGTTTGAAAAATGGCTTGCTCTTCCTCTGAGAGTGGGTCATAATAAGACCATGCCACGTGAAGCATTCATCATTGTAACTGCCAGTGTCATGGTGTCTTTATTGGCTATTAGTTTCTGTCACTGAAAGAGCCAAGGCAGGGCTACAAAGAGATGAATGAGGGGCAGGGGTCAGAGCCAGAGTACTCAGGAAATTTGATGAATTATAAATTTGCTGTAGTTAACAAAAAATTAAGTCACCACGGCTATAAAATATTCATCTGTTTGTAGGTAGGGAAAAAACCCCAGGAGAATATTTAAATCAAGAGTTTCTTCTATCAACTGTTCTCATCAGGAATGCAGGCTGCTCTTGAACTTTAGCATCATAGTTGCTGTAGTTAATGAACACAATGCAGATAAAAAGATTTAATTGAAATAAACAACACGGTGAGGGAAATATTGTTAGATCCACATATTAATTTGTCTGGTGCAGAGGAGCTAAGACAGGGTACAAAATAAGTGCATTTTTAGTACTGCTAAACACAAACCAAAGTGACACAGCCAGGTGTTTCCTTAAAGACAAGGATGGATCCCAGCCCTCCTGAGCCCAGCAGATTCTGGCAATTCCCTCTGCACTCCTGCTGTGAACACCATGCACAGATCTGGTGATAATTCCTTCCAAAGGAAGTCCGTGGGATTATAGGAAGTGACTTCAGCCCCACAGGGAGTGCAGCTCTTCCTTGTCTGTAAAACATCATCTCCCCTGTGACACGATTCACACAGCCTGCAGAACATCTCAGAGGCTGCTGCAGAGGAAGAGATAAAAGCTGTTGGCTGTGACTCCTTCAGTGGCCGTGGTACAGGGTGCCTTACCCTGCTCCCAAAGCATGGGGGAATCTCAGGGCAGCCCCACTGAGCACTTGGGAACTCCTTTGTGTCCAGCAGCTTCCCTGACTCCAAGGTGCTGCCCACAGCTCAGCACACAGACAAGTCATGAGCAGCAGCCTGAAAAGCCCAACTCAGTCCATTGACTGAGCGCTGAACCACATGAGCTGAAGCTGATGCTGATTTCTGACTAAAACCTTTCTTATATAAAAAAACCCCAAACTTGAGTATTTTAATTGGGGGAGATTTTGGGGGATAGAATTTCCATGCAAAACCCACTAAGTACCTGTTCACTCACCTTGTGCTGGAGAAGTGTTTGCAATAAATACATAATTGTGCAAGTATTGGCATGCTGTGAATGCAATCTGAAATTATGAAGTAAAACAGTGATAAATGTTGTCTATTATGTGACACCACCTATTTAGCAAGAGTAATTTGTTTGTGCTGCATTCTGCACCATTTATTTCTGCATTAGACATTGTCCCTCGTCCTGTATCCTCCATTGATTCTTCCACACCACATCCTGCTGATTCTCACCCGTTCAAAAATGAATTAGTTTCCTCTGGTGAGTCTGAAGTAATCACAAAGAAAAGAATAATTTTCCCCTTCCTTTCAGTTCTCAAATGTGCTGGTACCCAGGAAGTCCTGACCTTTTCTCAGTGTTCTTGAGGCCTCTGGGAGTCAGTGACTTCTGAGTAAAATCTGTCAGAACTGTGTGAACACACTACAAGTGTTAAATGATATAATTGCTGATGGTAAAGCACAGAATGTTCACATTTTACACTCACTAACTCATCTGATTCATGACCCTGGCAGCCTCCAAAGTTTGAGGGCTTTTGTTATCAAAGTAGCACCAACTTTTTTTATTTTAAACCTGTCCTGACTGAAATTTTTTAGATCACCCTACAACTTGAATGTGATTCCTGGAAATCACCATTAAATAGACTTGAATAAGAGAGTTACAATAATCTTTCAAAGAACATGTTGGGCTTTAATAGTTAAATACAAACTCTCTGTTTCAGGTGTGAATCTCCCTGGTGTTTCTGCATGGAGAGAAGGTCAGAAGCTGGCTAGAAGGCTGCTGGGCCCGCCCCCTCCACTTTTACATTTGAGAAGCAGATCTGGAGAGCAGAGCACAGCAAAGACCTTTGGTACAGTTGTCCCTCTACAGCACTGGATATTTTGGCACACTCCCCAAAAAAGGGGTTATTGAACCTAATTGAAACAAAAGCTTTTCTGAATACCTTTCTTTAATGGCTCTTGCAGTAACATTTGGCCACTGCAACTTCAAATTTCACCTTTACAGATTTATCTTCTCCCTTGAATATCACAGGTGTTAAAACAGACACATACAAACAGTCCTCAGAGCTGCTGTTTTTAACCCAGACCATTTTACGTAACTGGGTGAGGGAACTGCCAGACAAACTGTTCAGCTTGTGGGACAGACATGGCCTCTGAGGATTACCAGCTCCAGACACTCAGTTCAGCTGCATCTTGTGCACTTTGTCTGCCTGTGCTCTGCTACTGAAAGAAGTGTGTGTCACAGCTGCTTTGCCAAGTATTGCCTCTGGTTGGGAGATGCACACTATAGATAACAGGAATTGTTACTCTCTGAAATAATTACATCACTGTTGTTTCCAAATCTTTCCCACAGAACCTTTGGAAGGAGGTCAAGGGCTCGGGGCAATGCCAGTGGTGGAAAACAGCTCCAGAGTGAAGGGAAGTGAACCTGTGAGGAAGAGTCCCGGAGCCCAAAGCGCTCCCAGTGAGGCTGAAAGGGGCAGCAGTGCACCCACAGAGGACACAAAGCAAGAACTCAGGAACTTTCTCTTGCAAAGACAGTCCTGTGAGGAGCACAGACATGTCAGGCTCCCCAGGGATGCTGTGAAACACCAGTCCCAAGGGATCCATTCTCCTTCACCTGGACTTCCATTAATGAAGGATGGAGTCAAGCCCAGCACCTCAGGAAGCTGCAGCAGAGGGAAAAATGCCTCTCCTCACAGACAGAAAGGGTCTGAGAAAGAAAACCTTAAGCAACCTTCAAAGAGGAGGGTAAACCTTAAAAAACCTCACCCCTACAGCCCTGAAAGCGTTCGGGAATTTATGTTTCGAAAAAAGGCAGAAAGAAAGAAAAAATTCCTCGAAGAGAAAAAGTCTTTGGCACAGGCTGCAGAGATGAGGAAGAAGAGGTTGCAGGAAGTGTACAGGAAACAAAAAGAAGCTGTTGGGAAGAAATTGTGTCCTGATGAGATGAACAAACCCATTGGGAGAACAGGTTTTGCCAAAGGAAGTCCTCAGTGTGAATTTGAGCAGGTAAGTCCTAAGGAGTGGCAGATTGAAACCCCTCCTTGATCAGTGCAGCACCGTGCAGGACATGAAACATTCCATACAAATGCTTTGAAGTGCCAGGGAGAAAAAGTTTTATCTAGAAAAACAGAGCAATTATAATTATGACATAAACTGCTGAGCTCATTAGTAGGGCTGGAACCTTCGACTTCAGGCCAAAAACCTGGAAATCTCCATGCCTGAGATAAAAAAACAAGTTTGCTGTGTGCTGTGAGCAGTTTTCCAGTTACATGAGCCAAATATTAAGTGGAATAAAAGCCAAACATTCCCCTTCTGGTGCCAGCTGTTGAGTGCTTACACTGCTGGGATCTTCTCTTTCAGGGGCAAACCAGAGGGGGAGTACTGGAAAGAAATTTCATGGCTTGGGTGGATGAAACATCCTCTCCTCTATCACCTGAAGATCACAGAGGCAGGTACTCAGACATAAAAGCCATCCTAGAAAACCTCTTTCTCAGCTCACACTGCAGATATCTGTACCTTGTTTTGGTTTTGTTTTGTTTTTTAAACAGGAATCAACTCCTAGAAACAGCTCAATCACCTAAAAAAGGAGAGGCATCAGGACCTCCAGCACCACTGGAATATGAATGCTGTTTTCTCAGTCCTCTGAAGTGTGAAGACTTGAGGGACTGCTCTCCCCCAGCTCTGCATTCACCTCCTCTGAGCTTTTCTGTTCCTCAGAAAGATGCAAAACCTTCCTCAGAGGACTCATCTTTTGGACTCTCTCCACACAGAAGCAAACAGGATCGAGTGAGAGCCATTCGTAACCTGTCCAGGGAACTTGCAGAAAAGATTGATGTGGCAAGGAAGAGGCTGAGTGCAGCCAGCTGGGTTAAAGCCTCTGCTGACAAACAATCAACAGAGACAACTCTGGACCTTTACAGTGATCCTCCTTCTGCCCCAGAACCTGAGACTTGCAGGGATTGGCTAGAGAGGACAGTGACTGCACAAATGCTTCTGGACACCACAGGTCCTGATGTGCTTCGTGTGACATCCCATAGGGAATGTCACAGGCTGGGCCTGGTGGGCAGCACTGAGGGAGCAACAGCCCTGGACACACAGAAGGAAATGCCAACTCCTCTGCCTGGTGGGACTGCTGAGAGGGGAGAATTGCCCTGGATCACTCATAGTGCAGGACAGAGTCACCTCAGCTCTGCAGGACACCTGAGCAGCACATTGCAAGGTAAATCCTTTCAACATGACACAACAGGGATGCTCAGGTGCCGCTGTCAGGTCTTTCAAAACTACAATTAGGGGTTAAGTTCATCTCCCCTTTGCTATTTACTGGCAAAGTTGTGCCTTGGAAAATCCCTGAGCAGTGGCTCTCCTAGATTTTACTTTCCTCCCATCTCCTTGCATGTGTGAAACTACATCTCATAATTTTATCTGAGGCTTTGCCACCGATTTTGGATACGTCACTTTCTGGTGCCTAGACATTCCCAGAAGTAAAAGAATTATAAACCTAAACCTATGTAGTTTAAAACCTGTGGATAAGAAGAGCTGTATTAAAGTGCTCACACACAAGTAGGCAGTGAATAGATGCCAAAGCTTGGGCCATTTCATTTCTACGAAGAGCCAATTTATTAAATGTCTTCATTTGTCTTTTTAAAAGGTTTCCCTGTGAATAAGGGCTCCAAGGTGGACATAAGTCTGTGGCATGAAAAGCCAATAACCAGCCCAGCCTCTCCAGCTCGCAGATTCCTCACTAGAAGGTAAACAAAGCTGGATATTTTATTCTCCTCTAAATGTGCCACACAGGCTTAAAATAAACAGTGGGGATGGTGAGTTCCCCGGGGCAGGTGTATTCCTGGGAGAGGCAGATCCCCGGGAGCAGTCAGTGGATCCTGGGTTTGGTGGGTTCCCAGAAGTGGTGGATCCCTGGCTCCGGTGGGTGGATCCCAGCTCCAATGGATCCCTGGCTCCGGTGGATCCCTGGCTCCGGTGGGTGGATCCCAGCTCCGGTGGATCCTGGCTCCTGTGGATCCTGGCTCCGGTGGGTGGATCCCGGCTCCGGTGGATCCCTGGCTCCGCTGGATCCCTGACTCCAGTGGGTGGATCCCGACTCTGATGGATCCCGGCCCCGGTGGGTGGATCCCAGCTCCCGTGGATCCCTGACTCCAGTGGGTGGATCACGGCCCCGGTGGATCCCGGCCCCGGTGGATCCCGGCCGCGCTGCCATGACGCTCTCTCGCCACCGGAGGGCGCCGCAGCCGCGGGCGCGGAGCGGGCCGGAGCGGGCACCTGCGCCCAGAGTTCTTTTCAAGAAGATTTTTTACAGCTTTACAGCGCAAAATAAACAGGAGGAAAACAAAAATCGGAGAGACGGGTCCAGAGAGACGAGCTTACCAAAGTTATGAGGAGTAATTACTGGAATTACCAAGAGTTAAAGCCCTGTTCTTTGTGCTCAACCACCACACTCACAAAGCTTGGGCTGATTTCTGCTCCGAGAGATCGGTTGCAAGGATTATGGAGCTGTTCCGTCACGGGAAATGGCAAATGTATAAAACATGAGCAGCGAGCACTCAGAGTGTGCAGTGCAGAGAGTCAGAGCTGTGTCTGCACTGCTCCTTGGGGAGCACAGCCCAGCAGCCGTGGGCTCCATCACTCTTGTCCTGACACCACCCAAATTCCCAGGAATGGTGGTAGGTGCAGGACCCCCCCGGGCCCGACGGGAACAGCCCCCCAGCTGTAAGGGACAAGCATCAAACCAAGGAGAAATAAGACAGATTGCACTGATCTGCTGAACAATGCAATTACTGAAAAAGCAGAGCAGCCAGAGTCAAAAAGTCCTCAGAGCATCACCGAAAAAAACCACCAATAAAACCTCTCAAACAATAAATCACAACCCTCCTGCAAGTGCTGCTTCAAAAGATGAGGAGAGCTACTTGCAGATAAAATATCGCTGTATTTAGAGATTAGAAGTGGAAAGTGGCTGTATTGTGAATGGCTCCAAACTCATCTCCTGAGGGCTGAGGGCTCCCTGTGATGCAGCAGCAGTGAGAGTGAGGGGACAATATAAAGGAAAGACTACCCCATGCCTAACCCTTCCTTAGCTACTGATAAAATACATCATTAATACAAAGGCTCAGAGTAAAAGCATGTCTTTTGTCCTCAGCTTTTATTTGTATATAATCTAAAGTCTGATTTTGCACCTCTCCTTAAGTTTGCACACTCACAGAAAGCAAAAATGGATGAGTCCTTTGGCACAGAGTGAGGCTCCTGTGATCAAGTTATTCCTGAAATAACTGGTCTGGTGTCAACTGATTCACTACAGATCAAATCAGAAAGCCACCAGATAAAGGAGCATCAGTGTGCTCTAAGGAGGTGACTGAGGAACTTTTCAGGGCCATAATTTCTCCTGCTCCAGGAACATTTGCACTTTGAGTGCATGAACTCTCTGTGGGGAGTGTCAGCACGCAGTGAAGGGAGCCTGTCTCTTAACTTGCACACAAAACTTCACAGGCTGTGCTAACAGGAGGGGTCAGTGCTGTGTTCTTGGTTTTGTCAACCTGTTTCTACAGAGCTCTCATTGATGTACCTAAAGCTGGGTTAGAAAATGTGATGGTAAAAGCATCTGAGTTGGGTCTGTGCTCTGACTTCCACTGCTAAGGAGTTAGGAGTCCACATTTGCCTACAACAGACCAAGTTCTCTCTCTCCAGTAGCTCAACTGAACAAAGCCACCTGTTAAAACTGACTGTGTACCAGCCTCATTCACAAATACAAAACATCCAGCACTCCAAAGCCAGAGCTCTTGAGCGTGACCTTCTCCACAGCCAGTTTCAACAGCACAGTTTGCTGTTTACATGTTTAATTATAGCTCTGAAAACAGCAGCTCGTGTTCATGCACGAAATCCTGCAGGTGCCTGTTTCCATAAGAAATGTTCCCATTTCATGCCTGGCTGCTCCCCCGTCCGCAGGGGCGGCTGGCAGAGATTTCTTGCTGATGCAAATGACTCACTGATGGGAATTCTCCAAACCGCCAGAAAATGTGTGGGCAATTCCATCTTATTTTGTTTCAGTTGCTTCTATAAGTGGCTACATTCTCGAGAGTCAAAAAAAAAAAAAATCCCATTTTTGCTGTAAGTTGAGATTTGAAAGTGTTCTGGGTGGCTTCAGGGGCTGGGACAGAGGGTGGTAGCTGGAGAGTCACCTGTTGGGGCACAGCTCTGCCTCCTGCTGTGGACTCAGCAGTGTTTTCTCTTTAGTGCAAACCCAAAGAGCCTCATCTGGGAGTTGTGATGGTTTATGCAGAGCTGGCTGTGTCTGAAGAGCAGGCGTTGCTGGCCTCTCCTGTGGAAATCCAGTATTTTCTGTAGAATCTGCCTTGATTTCCACTGATGCCCTTCCCAGGACACAAACCTTGGCATCAGTCTCCCCAAGCAGAGTAGGCATTTCCCAAGAGCCAAAGAAAACAGTGCCTTAAAAACCATCCCAACACAATTGCAGGGACAAAACTCAGCGTATTTTACCAATGAATATTAGAACTGTTTTGTAAGAAATCTCTGTTTCCTCTGTTCTTTCTCTCTCATCCACCTTTGCTCCCACTTTCCAAGGACTGCATCCAAGACGCGTTAGTGGAAGCTGTACTAATCGTTTTAGCAGTTTCTGGGTCATGAAAAACAAAGAAAAGCTTATTAACGAGAAAAATGAAATAAGATTTCCCTAAGCTGATTGCCGACGAAAAAAAAATTTCCACGTTCATTTTTCTATATAAAAAAAGAAAACATCTGTCACCATTTCAGTGTCTCAGTGTCCCTGTGTGTGGTTCAGCTGAGGCTTGATCAATAAATGCCCATTTTCACACCTTCTTTCTTAATCTTTTTAGTTAAGCTCAGATAGTTACAGACCAAAACAAAGTAAAATCAGTTAGCTGAGGGCTTCGTCTGCAGGACTTGGTGCTGACATTATTTTGAAATATATATTAAAGTCTATGTATCACTCCCAGATCTTAGCTGGGCCAGAGCCATGCTCAGCACAAGTCCCAGAAACAGTGGAACAGAGTTCAGGACTTTTTGTTTCTAAACAGATTTCTTTGCCAAGGTTCAGAGCTAGATTGTGCAAGCAAGTCCCAACAATGGCACGGATTGTACAATGCAGTCCTCATAAATTAAGCTTCCACACTGCAAGGTGGTTGTTTGTATTTGCCACCAGGTTGAAAAATACCCAGCTCTTTCAGAGCAGTAATTAGAGTAGGTAAAAATGAGTGTTGTTAGCTTTCCTGACAACATCAACGTACAAGACAGGAGATTTTGTTCGTTGCCAGGTATGACTTCTCAGGGAGCCTTTTGTTTCCATTTGACAAAATCTAATAGTTCTGTTTAAATGAAATAACCTTTTTTTTTTTTTTTAAAGTTCAAAAGATTGCTTTATCCACATCTCAAAAACTTAGTAATTGTTGTTGTTACCTTGACACAGCTCGCAGGGAGAACTCACAGCATGGAGGGATCAGCGTGGATGTGAGACTGTTCTGAAAGTTCAGAACCAAGAGGAAATGGCCAACCCATCTCCTGGAGAGAGCCTGAGGATCTGGGACAGCCTGAGCTTCCAGCCCTCTGCCACTCTGAGCACTGACAGCTTGGAGCAGGACTTGGGTAAGGTGGCATCTCCCAGAGGGTCACTCTGTGCCCTCCCAGAGTATTTCTTGTGCTGAGGAAATAGAATGAACAGTCCCTCGTTGCAACAGAATTCTTGCTGATGGTTCTGGCTAGGGCTGAAAAATCTTCTGGGGTGAGGGGGAATTTCAAATGTCTGGTTCTCTTTCAGATTTTGAAGGTGAAAAAGGGGTACATGAAAAATTGTCCTCTCAAATTCATGCACAATCTAAGAGATTATATGGAATTATTATTAAATTGCATAAAATGCAATAAAAGCTCTTTGCCTTCTCTGTGCTGTGCTGTCACAAGTGTGAATTAAGCTCACAGTGACAGCTACAGGTGGAACAAACCCTATTTAGCTTAGAGACATTTCCAGCACCTCTCAGCTTCATCTGAAGGTCTCTGGGAGCCTTACAATTAACTCTTCATTATTACCCCACTCGAGCAGTGTGGGATGTTGGACAGCAAGAGACATCAAGGCACAGGACACGGGCAGGGCACAGAGGGAATGGAGGGATGTGCTGCAGGGTGCTCGGGGCTCCCAGGGGTGCAGGGCATGGCCACTTCTGCCCGGAGCAAAGGTTTGCACGGAAACAAGGAAAAGTTTGTGGTCGAAAGGGTTAAAAGCCGACCCAGTAGCGTGCAGACCGCTCTGTCTGAAGAGATCTCTGCTGCTCCCACCAAACAGGAGCAGATGGTGCATTGTTTTAAGGGCTTTTCTGAGACAAAAGAACAAGATCAGATAACCTTTCCTCAAAGAGGGTACTTACAAAAAGCCTTTGCTCTTATTAAGGATTCTTCATTGTTTTCCTCACAACATTTTATACATCATATTGGATTTTGGGGTGGTGGGGAAGCCAGCATTGTTTACTGTGCTTCTCCCTCCTCCCGAGGGACCAGGAGGGCATCTCAGAGGATTGCGCAGCAAGGCCGTTGTCTGAAATGTTTTACCCAAAGCAAAAGACAACCCATTTATTTACTATTAATAACTGAGGGCCCCAATTCTGCAAGGCCCAACCACGCACTATTCACCACGGGAACAATAGGAGCTGCTGCCTCGTGTCTCTGCCAGGAGAAACCTTTCCCTTCCCTGAGCATTTGCAGGAGCTGCCAGCCCAAGGCTGGGCTGGGAAGCAGCAGCGCTTCACAGGAGGCACAGAACTGTCGTGCTCAACACAATGTGGGTTTGAAATATGGGTCACAAGTGGCTCTGTCACCACCCTGAGCAGGGACATTCAGACTCGAGGCTGCATTGTGTGCTCAGAGGCATTGCCCAGCAGTTGGCTGTGTCCTTTGACGGGACACAGAAGTCACCGTGCACACGCAACATAATGAGGTGTGACTCTCCAACTGCTGCCAAGTGCGCATATTTACCTTTCAGAGGGACACGCGTCACCTGGCCACCCACTGCTGTGCCAAAGAAAGATTTCCTGTAGTAAACACACTTAGCAAAATTACGAATTTAATTTCAAATATTTTAAAGCAGAAAGAAGAAGATATTCACAAAATATTTTACTAGCTGAGGTAAGACGGTGAACTTGTCCTGAATTGTTGAATTTTCTTTTTAAACACAGCCAGTATAAAACCCAGAATTGTAAATCCTTTAAGCTCATGAACAAAAATTGTCTCCACAGGTAACGCTGGGAAGTATTTCACATTGCACTTACATGAATTTATCATCAGTTTAGGCACAAAACTTGGTATAACCAATGAGCTGATATGGAAGGGCTTTGCATTTTACACCACTATGTAAAATCTTTCTGTCATTCCTGCCAAACCACCAGGGCTCTCCCACAGGGAGCTGAGGGGATGAGCTAAACCTTCTTTGCTACTCCAGCATGTCCTCTGAATACAGCCCACAGCATCCAAATGTCTGTATTTCTATTAAATAAGAGAACAATATGATTTTAAAAAACCCAACATTTTACCTGTGCCCCTTCCTACAGTCTAGGGAATGGCCTTTGAGCCAGACTGGACTGAATGAGCCAGAAATCTCATTTCATCACACCAGACTTTTTGTTTCCATTTTCTTAGTATTTGAGAGATAATCACATTTATGCTGAAACTAATTGTTAAAAAAGTATTTTCTAAATGTTGACGCTTAATCATGGCTACTGCTTTAAAATAATTTGCATTAGGAAAGCAAATGGAATGTTTTCCATTGTTCTTGAAATGCAGAATTTTGACCTGAACCACAAGGAAAATTTATTTATATGTATCATCTTTCCCCTAAACTGCTGATTGACATATTTTCTTGTATCACTAGAGGGAGCTGCCTTCTTGCTTCTAGCAGAGGGAGAAATTATTAAATTAGTGGCATAAGCACAGACATGTATCAGCATGGCTTCAGCTAATTGTGCTCTGATGGAGAGTGTTGAGCTAAGGCAGCTCTTCATGTTCCCTCCCAAATCCTAGGCTGTGTTTTGTACTTCCCACAACTCCAGTGAGCTCCAGCTGCCTTCAGCACCTCTGGAATTGTCTGCAATGATGCTGTCACTGACTGAGAGAGTTTAGAATAATTGGTGAGGAACAGAAGGACCATTCCACGGAAATTCAGGATTCTGGTTAGGTCCAGGTTCAGGCCCAGCTCTGTTGCTATCCTGAGCCAAGAGCTGCCCTGCAGCTCTGTGTGAGAAGGGGCAGCAGCAGGGTGAGGCACTGCCATGTGCTGCAACATCTGGCTGGGAGCTGAACTCAGGCCAGCCCTCCACACCAGAGGATTTAGATATAAACACAAAATATGCAGAGCAGGAGCAGCACAGGCCACATTAATCCCCTTGTTTGGTAAGCAGCCACTCTTCAGTGACAAGTGGGATATACCAGACGTGTTTAGAGAGGAGAGAAGGACCTGCTGTGTTTTGTAGCTGTGATCAGGGGTTACCAAACCTCTCTTCTTCCTCCCCTTTTAGCTGTCATCACCGCAGCTCCTTTCCTGCACTGAGAGTGCTGAAATCTGGGTGGTTTTTTACCTTACCTGGAGAACATCCTGAAATAATAAAGCAGTTGAGCTAACACGGTAATTTTTGAGAGGGGAAGGACTGCAAGAATGGGGTCAAGTGGGACAATTCCTTCTGGATCTGCTGCTCCACTCCACAGCAGAATTTCAGGACATTTTACACCTCATTTTCCTACACCTCCAGACAATAATGCAGAAAAAGTCGTGCTTACAGCTAAAGTTGCAAGTATGTCTTTTTATAATAACTGGGCTGGTCTGATTGCTGACATGAGCAGAAAGAGAAAAAGCTGTCCTTGAGTAAAGCAGCAGTAAATGCTTCTGCCTTGCTTCAAGTGATTAGAAAAATGAGACTTTTAGCCTGGCTTTTTTAATTATATGTCAGGGAGATTCTACAGGGCTTTGCTGAGATTCTGCAGGTGCAGCGGAAAGTGATTTAATAAATAGCATTTTTTTCACAAGGCTGAGTATATGCACATTGAAGCTATCTGGGTAGGCAGTAAATGCCATTCATCATCACCTAAAAGGACGTGAAGTTTAGCCAGATGGTATTTTCTTTAATGCAGGATGTTGCAACACAATAAATGCATCTGGAAATAGCCACAATTAGGAAAATTACATTCAAAAAGGAGGGAAAAGAGATCAGAGCAAACTTTTTAATCACTTTGAGGTCAATACTACTGGTTGGGCTCTGGTCAGAGGAGTTAGAGCATTTTTCAGTTTGAGGCACAAATTGAAAATATTTGTCAGGTTTTAAATTATATCCTAATAGATGATCATATTGCTGATTGGTCCAGATTTTAGTATTAAAAGCTGCTCAGACAACTTAGCATCAATAAATATACTTTGTAACTTTTTTTTTGTAGAATTACCTTATTTGTTAGTATTGAAGGAGCTTTTGAAAGCGCTGTCTGTGGACTCACTGAAGAATTGTTCACTTGTCTTTTTTTCTACTGCATTGCTTAAAATCACTAATAAAACTTCCTTGTACAAAACCGAGCTTTTTCATCCACTCCATTTCCCTAAATAGGTCATTGCACAAAATCATCTCTAGTTAACTATCAGCATCAAAGAGTCTGACTCAGTCCTCAAAATTAGAAACACTGGCTAAAACGAAAATTCTTTCTAAAAAGATGAACTCTTAATTTGGCATGTCTAGATAATTTAGTATGATTTTGCCTTTTCAAACCACCCTCCAAAACCAGGAAAAGCCCATTACCAAAATAAAGGATGAGATTTCCATCCAGTCTGTTGATTCTGAAGCAGAGAGGGTTAAGAGGAGCCTCATATAGTACCACTGTAGGAGGAAAGTGAAATCTGCAATCAAGCTGTTTATAAAAACAGAACAGCATTCTGATAGAAAATCTGCACCAGGCTCAAAGATTTAATATTTTATTTCACTCACACCCACATAACACAAAACCCATCCTGGTATGCAAACAAGCCCACATCTCTGCTCCTTCTGTGTTACAGACCCTTCAGTCTGTAAAGCAAAAACAAACTCTGCATGTTATGGGCTTATCCTGCACCATGGGGTAATTTGGATTCAGGTGACCTGGATAGAGACAGAGATTTTATCTCAAGTTTTCAAGTCAAACCTATTTCTATTTATGACCCACACTTCTGTTCTTTTATGACTCTGGTTGCTGTGACAGTAGTACAGCACAGAATAAACACACAACCTGTTTGCATAAGCTCAACAATTCATCTGAGAAGCTCAAGCAGCCAAGAACATTTTGCTGGTAAACATAACATCAGCTGTACTGTCACACACACAGGCAGGGAGGTGCAATAAGGAAGAAGCAGTGAAAAAAGTGCACCTGGAGCAAGAGGGAAAACTTCCCCTCTTTAAAATGAAAGCTTTCTTTCTAGGGGTTTGTGTGCCCCTGTGACAAAAGAGAGAGGAACCAGCCTGCATCCCAATACAGATGGAGGGGACATGCAGGATGCTGCTTGAGTTCCCAATGCAGTGACTTTTTGTCACTTGGGAAATCTTGTCACAAGGTTGGGAAGCTTTTCTTTTGTGCCCAGTGACTCTGATCCTGTTGGTGCAGCAAAGGAGCAGTGGGACCAAGAGTGGCAATAACCCACACTCTGAAATTCAGGCTTAGAACTGGAATTGCTCCTCATTCCTCTCTCCTGGCATAGACCCTCGAGTCCTGCCAGTTCCCAATATGTGCAGGACTTTATGCTGACACATTTCTTGACAGGATGTAGGTACTGACATTCTCCTTCTACAGTTATGGTAGAAGAAGTAAATGCATGCAGAGAAGTTATTTCAGGAATAAAGGCAGTTGTCAGATTTGGGAGGCTTCCAAAAATAGGCCCAGGGAGGATTCAAAAGGAAAATACAGCTGGAACAATGGACACATTCCCCTTGTGATGATCCCCTAAACTTCTGCAGGTGAGGGAGATTTTGGTGGCACAGAGCTGGAAGATGAACACAGAAGCCACCTGGACATTTTGAGGCAAACCTCCCTACTACTGGCTCACAAACTGAAGGTCAGTGGGAAACCTGTGTAAGGAGAAAAGGGAATTGCAGTTCTGCTGTCCCATGGAAAAGGTGCTCCCCATCCCCTGATTCAGGTGTGCTCAGGCCATAATCAGCTGGCACCAGCTGATCTCAGTCAGGTTTATAAACACCAAGGACTATAAAAGTAGGTGCCAGATCTAATTTGCTGTTTGGAGACCTTAGTATAGCTCTGGTGGGTGAGAAGATGTTGCTGTGCTGCTTGCCCAGGGCAGCAGGATGTGGCAGGAGCTGGCTGTGCAGCTCCTGTCCTGCCCTTTGTCCCCCAGCTCTCAGGTATTGTGTCACCTGGTTCAAGATACCATTTATAATGTGTCATTTCCTAACACAGCTCCAGCAGAAACAGCACAAACATCAGCTTATGGTGCTGAGGGAGAAAGCAAAGCAAGAGGTTGAGGAAAGCCACAGGTTTTTGAAGGACCTGCTTCAGCTCAGTTCAGAGGTAAGTTATGATTTCAGATCCTGGGTTAACACCTCTAGGCCCCAACTCTCATGACAGCAGTTCTAAATACACAGCAGTCTGTGAGCTGCTGCTCCAGCTTGCCCTCATATGCCCACAGAGTTTTCTCCCAGCCCATTAATCAACCAATTCTTCAGGAATTTTTGGCATAGGAAAAGTATTATCGATAACCAGGGGCTTTCTAAAGAAGACGAGGAAAAAAGGGTTAAATGTTTTGCTTTTTAACCAGATCATTGAGGTGTGTGACAATTTCTGTGTGTGCAGGACAGCAGGAATTCCAAAGGCAGTGATCCTCCTGTGACAAGACTGTGCCATGCAGAGCAGACACAGAGAGAGCACAGGCTGGAAGGTGTCCTTGCTGCTGGCAGGTACAGGAGGCAGGATACAGTGAGGCACTCCAAGGATATGGTCTGTGGTTTGACTATATTAATATTTTGGGGCACTAAAGCAATTGCTGTTCTGTCTTTTTTTTTTACCCTGATTTATGACCAAACTACAGTATTAACACCTTCCCAATGTTGTGGGAGGTCTTGCACTTTTAAAAAAGTAGAAACCCCTCTGAATCTTGTGTGAAATGTATAATTTTCTTCATTTTGCTTTACTATCATACCCTTGATGTAAATTAGAATGTTGTATGTGTACTTTTTTATGTTCATTTAAAGTGGCATAAAGACTTGAGAATTGCTTCCAGGGTCTTATGGATGCAATTACCAGAAAGGCACCTTTGCACAGGTAAAACTTTCAGTATCACATAAAATTGAGTAGCATTCTGGTTAGAAACGATTCAATCTCCACAGAGAACTTGGCTGTGAAAGCAAGGAATTGAAATAATCTCTGACTGCAATAAGAAAATATTTCCTTTTTCTTGCCTTCAGTAATCAAGAGATGGGTTCACTGAGACACTCTGCATTGAAGATAGAAAGAGATCCCAGTCCAGTGGATCCCAAAATATTGAGGGAAAGAAAACCTCTAGGAGGAGGAGGTTCATATTGCTCAGTGCTTCAAGGAGGTGAACATGAAGTTAAAGGATTTAGCAGTATTGGGAAAATGCCCCATTCAACCTGGCATGGAACACAATTTTCTAATTAATTTTGAAAATTTTGACCTAAATATTTATGTTCATTGTGCATATTTAAACTGTGGCCATCTCCCATTGTATTCCTGGCCCTTCTAAGACAATCATGTTGGGAGCTGAGAGTTATTTACCCTCCTGATGGGCCCCTTTTTAAATTTTTACCTGTTTACCATGATTTCACATGTAAGGGAGGTTGATGTCCATACCTTGCTCCTGGAAGTGAGCAGCTTGGGGTGACTTTTCCGGCTTTTAGTGAGGGCAGGGCACAGGCCTTGCTGGCATGTATTTACCAAAGGTGCCTTAATTTCAGGAATGGCTGTTAACTTGTACTGGAGGAGTTGGGTTTTGGGTCTCTTTCTTTTTCCTTTCAGATATTTTATTTTTGGTGACATTAACTCTTTGCCTTGGGATCTTTGCCAGCAGATCATGAGCAGCCATTGCACAGCCATCACACCTTGAATCTGTTGTCACCTTGTGTGAATCTGCCCCACGGGGAGACTTGGGACAACTCTGGAGAGAGCAGTGACCAGGCCAGCTCCAACAGCCAGGTAACACCAGGTCTCGAAAGAGTCTGAGGGGTGTTTCCTTCTCCGGGTTGATTGGTTTTTTTTGGTTTTAGTCCCTCTATCAAACTGTTCACCTGATGACTCCAATACTCTGCTCTGTCCCCAGTGGAGTGCAGCCATTCAGCACTTTGGAGGTTCCAGCACCTTCCGTGGCTCCAGCCTGGCCGTGGTGGAGCAGTGCCTGAGGGGAGAGGAGCTGCGGGCTCGGCAGCAGGCAGTGCTGCTGCAGCTCCGGAGAAAGGCTCTGCAGGAGAGGGCCAGGGCCGAGCTGGCATGGCTGGGACACCGGAGACGGTGAGGGGCATGGGGCACCGCCAGTGGGGGTCTGCTCGGCCGGGACTGGGCTTCCTCCTTTCAGGGAAACAGAATAAATGTAAAATCTTCTGAGGAAACGTGTAGCAAGTAAAGAAGGAGGAGAGGAAAGGAGCCTGCATGGAGACCTCATGGTGTCCAGAGCAAAGCTGAGCTTCTATTGCAGCCTCCTCCTTGGTGATGTGAGGCACCAAGTGGGCTGACACCCCTCAGGGCTGGACACTGAGGGGTGTCCCTCAGGGATGGACACTGAGGTGTGTCCCTCAGCATCAACCAGGCTGAGGGGTGTCCCTCAGGGCTGGACACTGAGGGGTGTCCCTCAGCATCAACCAGGCTGAGGGGTGTCCCTCAGCATCAACCAGGCTGAGGGGTGTCCCTCAGGGCTGGACAGTGAGGGGTGTCCCTCAGCGTCAACCAGGCTGAGGGGTGTCCCTCAGGGCTGGACACTGAGGGGTGTCCCTCAGCACTGACTGGACTGAGACACTGTGAGTAGCCCCCAGTGCGCTTCAGGAAAAGTCTGGGCACCACAGCCCAGGGTGGTGAGATGTCTTCTGAATGCATCAGAACTTTCTGCAGAGCCTTACATACCTACAGCTGCTTTGAGAGGAGCTTTGCTCCCATCCCACCCATAAATTCAAGGCATTTAATGATCTGACTCTGATTCTCATCCTTGTGATCTCCAGTGTTCTGGAAAAGCTGCAGGAGAGCACTGGAGCCTCTGCCATGGCAGCAAAGCAGCACAAAATCCTGATGGAGCTGAAAAGGGAGCAGGTAATGCTGCAGTGAGAGGAGCTGGGAATCATCTCATATCCACAGGGAGGTGTCTAGAGTTACTGGAGCAAGTGGGGTTTGTGCTAAAAAAAAAAAAAAAAAATTACTTTGCCTCCATTATTCTGTGTGTTTCCTACATACCCACAGTGAGGTGGGTTTTGTGCCACAGTCAGCAGTCTGTAAATCTTGGATAAAAGAAAACATCTTTTTTTTCTCTTCTGCTACCTCACTGTTATTGTGAATTTTTCTATTTATGCCATAACAAACAGGTCATATAATGTAGGTTTCCACTGATTTATGCTTGTGATGTTGAAATATATTAAATTAATCTGACAGGTAATTTTATAGTCTCAGTTATTCCACTATGCAAGGTTCATAGTTACACTTAGGAAATTTCTGTCCTGCTTCTTATGTAATGCAAACCTCTTATTTAAGTAAAGGAATTGCTAGTGCAAACTACAAGCACCCTGTAGTTTTGAATGATCTGAAGACAATTCATTTTTAAAGGTCTCACCACTTGACAATCCATCAAAACATCCTTTTACCTGTCATTAGTTTTCACAGGTGAAACCCCTGTTAAATAAAACTGCAAATTTTTTATATATATTAAAAAAACCCCTACATATTGAATTTCCAGGGCATTTTGGGATTAGAAATGCCCTATGTTAAGAAGCATTATACATATTTTTAAGTATAGTTCTTTGTTATCTTCACTCTGTTATGCTCCTTTCTTTCTCTGCTTTGTGTAGGCAGAAATCCAGCACCTGCAAAATATCCACAGGGCAGCCCATCAAGAAAGGAAGCTTTTATTAAAGCAAGAGAGAGAAATCTTAATGATGCAGCATTCAACTGCACAACTCCAGGAAAAGCTGCACAGTTTGGCTGGGAAGCAGGAGGTTATGAAGTCAGGGAGTAAAGACAGTTGTGTCCAGCTAAAGCATAAAAAAGGCAAGAAATATGAGGGGTAAGTAAAACCTTTCTCAGTGATTGCAAGAAGGTAAGACCAAATCCAGTGGAGAAGATGGAGACAAGTATCTCCTAGATAATTGTGTGAGCTTTAGATACTCCAAAGAGGAAGATTATGATAAATTTTTAAAACTCCTGTGTTCAAGCAGTTGATAAATCAAGATCACTGCTTATCATTCTGTCCTAAATGGTGAGTTCCTCAGGGCACCTTTAATGATGCCACACAACTGCTAATGATAGTTCATGTTTTCATGGTGGCTTTTAACTACAAACACAAACCACTTTGCAACTATATATTAATTAGGCTTCCCAATACCCACATGGAATGAGTAGGAATGTATTGATTTAATTTGTGAAATTCACTCCTTTGTCACCCTCTGGCTCTGAGCCTCTGCAGCACTCAGCCCCTCAGAGCTGGCCTGTGCTTCACTGAAGATTTAACCACAGAGGATTCTGTAACACACAGGGCTAAATTTTAGGCTTAAACTGAAGCACAGAGGTGTCATGTAAAATCCTACAGTGAGATATAATTCAGGAGTTTAGTCAGACTGAGAAATCCCTATCTTGCTGTTCCCCAGGAGCTGTATCCTCTGCATCCCTGTCTGCTTCCTGCTGGGCTGGAGGAGCTGAGCAGTGTGAATGAGAACCCCACAGCATCCACACTGCTCAGAACAAAAATCTAGTTCTCTTCAGGAAGAGAAAAAGCAGTTAAAGACATATATTTATCTATATGAATTAAACCCCCCTTTCATTCAGTGTTACCCAGAGCTTTTGCAGGGTGGTGAGTCAGGTTTGTGCATTTACTTAAGTCCCCACAGGGGAAGGCTTTCAAATAAATCCCTGCATGGAACTGATCTATAATTCATGGTGTTATTGATTACAAGTCAGAGAAATCTTTAAAAGGTTTCTTGGCTGTGCTTTCACTTCTTATTACTGACAAGGCTGCTCATAGGAGAACAGTGAATATTGGTGTCAGTCTGGAGCACCAGGGACTGGTGGAACTCAAATGCACCCAAATTCTGGCTGATTGTCCATAGATCTGTCCTGTGTAGGAGTGCAGTGGTGATTATGCTCTTTTTCCACCTGCATGGGTATGTTCATATTTTATATTGATCAGTAATGAAGCATTCCATGTCTAACTCTTTACAGCTTTTCTGCTGAGAGTAAGGAGTCACTGGTACAACACCAGAAACAGGTGGAGGAATTCCCAGGTTTGGAGCAGTCCCTTAATGCTCAAGATAATGTTTTCTTACCTCTGGTACCTACAAATTCAGCTGGAATGGAACCTATAGCCACACTCCTTACAAGAAAAGGCCAAAAGTGTGTATTTCTGGTAAGGACCACCTCTGGAATTCTATTAATGCCTAAAGAAAGGGTGTCCCAGGTTATATTTGTCTTAAAATAGGATCAGTACAAGACTCATTTGGCACTTGAGAACATGAAATCAAAATAAGTGTCTTGGCTACGTGCACTTTTGCCTTAAGACATTAACTCTATCTCTTAAATATTTACATTCTAGGAATCTATGATGGAGGAAAAGGCACTTCTTTCAAACCCTGATGCTAAAGATAATGAAGATATTAATCCACGTGGCAGAAAGTACCCAGTGAAAGGTGTGGGGACACTTCCTACTTGGTGTAACTTATGCCTGGTTCAGGCAGAAAATACTCTTGAAGGAACAGGTCAATCATATTTAATGCTATTATGTCCAATCTGTTTCAACTACTTCAATCAAATTTTAATCTAGACAGAAAGAGAGACAATCTTCTCATTTATTACCAAAGTGTCTTGCTTACTATATCCAATGTATAAATCACTGCTGGGGAAGATGGTGGGGATCTCTCAGAGGTTTATTAAGAGAGATGATTATACTGCTTCCCCAGAACAAAATCATAACTTATTCTGATTGTGTCATTAACAATTTGCTCTCTTTTGATACAATTTTTCAAAAATTTAAGGCTGTTCTTTTTAAAAGAATATAGATCAGTTGAAGATAGACTTGGACAGGACATGCTGCAGTTATTTTTGTTTCCAGGTTTTATCCCCAGTTCATATTTCTTACTCTCTGTAGGACAGGTAAAAAATAAAACTGTTTATATATGAGTCAGTTATCTAATTTACGTAGTTCTGGGTATGCATAACCTCTGTAATATAAATATTAATATATTGTGGCAATATTTCCTATTTCTGTCATTTTTCTAATGAACCATCTTTCTGCATTTCATAGAATCATAGAATACCCTGATTTGGAAGGGACCCAAAAGGATCATAAAGTCCAACTCCTAATTTACTGCTAGATATCATAGTGAGGAGCAAGATAGATTTGTGTATCCTAAGTGATCTATCAGCAAAACTCCTCTATAAAATATTTTGTTTAAATGCTTTTTAAAAAACTTTTTAATGTTTCAGCTAAAGAAGTGGAAGTGCCTGTCCCTTCTGAGATTCATCAGGTGGATGCCAGTCAATGTTTGAAGCATTGGGATCATATTTCTCATGAAGCTTCTGATGAACTAAACTTAAAAGCATTTTCTGAAGGTTTCACTTCCACTGAATCATCATCCAAGTCAAACGACTTCTTTTTGAAATGTGAAAGTGCCAAATCAGACTCTTCCCACTCAGAATTTCAGAAAGTGCCGGCAGTTTGGATCAACATTTTGAAAAGTTCCATTTCAGACCCGGAATTAGAGCTGAAACATGGAGAGGACACAGATGTCAGTGTCCCAGAAGAGTTTGCCTGTGACAGCAGTGATGTGTTTGCTAATCTCTCAGAAGAGATGCTGATAGCAGTAAGGAAAACATCACCTAGTGACAAACACAATGAATGTGAGCTGCCTGAAGGTGACAGAGCTGAGACTTCATCCCTCTCCCAGAAATGCCCCAGAGATTGTGTCTGCACTGATCACCTGCTTTCTTTCATTCCAGCAGATGAAGCAAATGCCTCCAGAATGGAGTCAGCACGTTCCTCCCAGGCTGAGAAGCCTTCTGAGGGAGTAGATGAGCCACACCTGGGTGCCTCACAAAGCTGCAGCAGAAACAAACCCTGTTCTCAGGAGATCCCAAAGCTGGGGAATGATGCAGCTGCCAGCCCCTCATGCACTGATGCAACATCCAGTAGTGATAAAGGTCTCCCTCCAACTGATGGGGATGCCTTGTTGGGAATGCTGTGTCCTGAGGATGAAGTATTGTCCTCTGGAAGTGCTGACTTGCCATCCTCTAACAAAAAGGATTTGTCATTTCCAAGTGGAGATCTTCCTCCTCCCCCTTTAGGTGCAGATGCAATGAAAAATGGTGATCCTGCCTCCAGCACAGATGATTTCCCATCTCCACCAGAACAAGTGACAGGCTCAGAGTCTACTCAGGGCATGCATGAAGATAGATCACTGGAAATGGATGCATTACCCCCATTACCTGATAACACCGTGCCTGAAGAATTTTCCCTGCTCAGTACAGAGACAAGTGGTGCTTTTTCAACTCAGGATGGTTGTCTCTCAGAACAATCTACATTTACAGCTCTTCCCAGCTGTGTATCAGAAAAGCAGCATGGAGAACAGGAGATGCTTCTGCAGCATTTGGAGTTTCTGCCTGTGTCAAATACAGATTCTTCAGGTGGAAGTAAAAGTGCTGAACTCCCAATGAAACAATGCAAAATGTATGAAAAGCTGCCCAGTGTTGAGGAGGACAGTGATGACCCATTATCATCATTTGAAATTGGGGACAGAGTGTTGGTAAAGCAGAGCCAGCCTGGAACTCTGATGTTCAAAGGGCAGACTCATTTTGGCAGTGGCCACTGGGCTGGTGTTGCACTGGACAAAGCTGAAGGGGACAATGCTGGAACTTATGAAGGGGTGAAGTATTTTGAGTGTGCTCAGCACTGTGGGGTCTTTGTCAGACCTGATGAGATTTCACACCTGTTGGGGGTTAACAAAAATAGTTCCAGCTACATGGGGAATGAAGACTCTGACTCCTTCCACGATGATGATGATGACTCCCTCAAAGGAGATTGCAAATATTCTGAAGATTATGAGCAGGGAGTGGGGTTTGTAGAGGAGAAAGCAGAAGACACAAACAGTGCAGGAGATTCTGAAGTGAAAGAAAAGCAGTCTGGGTTACACAGTGACTTCCTGTCTGGAAAAGGGCAAAAGTTTCCCCATTCCAAGCAGTGTAACTGTAATGAATTCCTCTGTCAAAAGAACTTCATGTACTTGGGATCAGATATAGAAAAAACAGAACTGACACAAATAAAACAAACAATATTTGCAGATGCTCTTCCAAAGAAAAGCAAGACAGATGAGGTAAACATGAGCAAAAATATCTGTTGCTTGGTAGAGGATCAGAAAAGGATTAAACTTGCTGATGATATTGCAAGTGAACTCAGTAAAAAACTTCTGTTTGACATTTTAATTGCATTTTCTGAAACAGCTCAAGACAAATATAAAAGTGCCTTTGAAAAAGACATGATGAATTATGGCAAAGACCTAAGGCAAGAAGACAATCAGAAACCATTTCTCCTCAAAGAAAATTCAGTTGCTGCCTTATCTGAACCATCAGCAAATGTTTCAGATGTTTTACTGGATGATTTTGATAGGCTTTGCATTCATGATTGTCACACAGTAACAGACAGAATTGTAACTAAATTTATAGATGATGCAGTTAAAGAATATAAGAAGATTAAAAGAAAATACAGATCAAAAGCAGACAAGGTACTTCATTTTTCTCCTGAGAATTCTCCAACCACTTTGCCTGTAAGTACAGTGAGAAAGTTTTTATTTCAAGTGCTGGCCCTGAAGCTGGGTCTATAGAGGCAAGAATTTGTGTGACCCAGTTTTTCATCATCCATTAATATTATATCAGTGTTAGGAACCAGATTGCTCACTTCATGTGACCCATTCCTTATTTAAGGAGTTATCCTGTATCCATTGGATAGCACACGTATGGTCCAAACAAAGAAAATGTGACTTCTTTATTGGAATTTGTAAGTTGTCCAAACTGATAAATGTGTATAAACATCAATTTTTATTAACTTCAGAACAAACCTGGGCACCTGTCAGCTCATCTGCTTGACTCCTTTCCAGCTCCTGGCTGTGAAAAAATTGCTTTGAGGGTGGTGGTGGGGAGAGCAGTTCCACATTTAGAACAAAAATGTTGCTAAATGTCAAAAATTTTCATGCAACGGTAATTCTAATTCTGAATTCTGCCAAATACAGTTAAAATAGGTTTGGGTTTTTTAAATAATACATCAGTAAGTCTTTTTTTTGAATCCATGAATAAGATGGTTTTAAATGTAACCTTGATCTGTTGCTAATATCTCAATACATCTGAAAACATGGAATATATCATCCTTCTTTTCTCTCTTGAAGCTCCTTTTAAAAATCCTTGATGCTGGTGTTTTTGGAAGCTCTGAAGATTTTGATCTGCCTAATTCTGATCAAAACCTGCTGGTGAGGCAGACACAAAAGCAGTATTTGTACAAATTAGACCAGTGGCACTCAGCTCCTTGGAAGAAAACTGTAGAAGTTCCTCTTGTGATACCACATAACTGTTCTTATGTTAAAAATTTGTCTGCATATGCTGTGGAAGAATTATGGACCCCAGAGAACTTAAATTCAAATTTCAGGAACATCAACGTGCCGAATTACTTGGAATATAATGATCTCCCAGGGAATGATTTGGAAGCAGAAAGCAAGAGGATGTATAATCAGGTATTTTTAAATTAGTTCACTTTTGTAGTGTTCTGGCAGCTGAATCATATTAGCTAATATTTAATATTATTCCAGTTGCTACCACTAAATATAACCAAAGGGACACTGAAAGGTATTACCAGGAGTATTTTGCATTTTGCTGCAGAATAATTCCAGTAGAATAAATGTCCTTGCAGAGAATCCAGAGTTTTGCCAGAGTTCCACCATAAGACCTTGGACACCTGACCCAGTGTGTGGTTTGGGTCTGTCCAGGAAAAGCCAAGTTCCATGGGAAGCTGGGGACTGGGCTCCAGCTCTCCTGACTTCCATGCCCTGCTGAGTTTGTTGCAGGTTATATTTGATTTGAGCCGTGAGTTGCTGTGTGCAGAATATCAAGTGACTGCAAAGCCAAATATGTTCCCATGGATGAAAAAACCTGTGGGATCTCGCTGCTCCAGGCATCTCTGCAGAAGGACAGATGTCAGTGATGTCAAGGTATGTTCTGGCAGTGTAAAGCACAGGAACAAGAGTGAAAAGAGCAGTGGCAAAAAGAAACGTGAAATTTCTAAAGATTATGGCAGTGTAACTGAGGTGATGGGAGAAGAAACAGCATTACTCTGAAATGCCTGAATAAATACAAACTGAGCTGATGAGTCAAAATATTCCATATGCATGGAGTTAAGAATGGGAATGGGCCTTTAAACTCTCCTAATTGTGACTATTTTGTGTGTAACCTCCAAAGTAATATCATGATTAAAATGTGTTGGTTGGCCAGTATTGATCAGCTACCTCTAGATCAGTCCCCTAAACCTTGGGATGTTTCTGCACTTAAAGCTGGATCTTCACACTGGCACCTGTCACTCATCTGGAACCTTCACAGCACCAGAATTCTTATGAGGAGAGTTCTTTTCAGCCTTCTTTATTTTGTAGACGTTTGTTCAGGGTGAAATTATTAAAATAATGAACCTGGAAAAGAATGACTTAGAAATGAAAAGAAAATTCCTAAATATGACCAAGTATGGAAACTGTAAGAGAGACAGAGTGGACCTTATTCTGGTAAGCAGAATTTCCAATGGGGATTTGTTTATTTCCTCTAGATTTTAAACTAGAAATTCTCATCCTTTTGTGAGAATCACATTTACTTAAATTAACTTCAGAACTTCAAATTAGTGCCTTTAAAAAATTGAATTAATAATTCAGTATTCCCAGTTCTTATAAGTGATTTAAATTAAATATATTAATGATGCAGATGTAAAGTTGTTGGATCAGATGCAGTGTCTCAGTACTTTTGTGAAGCTCTTGTTTTTTGAAGTAAAAATTAATTTCCATGTTATATTTTAGATCCAGGAGCTTCGCAAAGAAGAATCTCAATGGACTTCCTATGACGATGATGAATTAACAGTGAAGATGAGGATGACTGAAGCCATATTTGATAGTCTGATCCTTGATACAATCAGAGTTCTTAATAAGATTTATCTGAAAAAAGCCTGTTTTAAAGGTGACTGTGCACAATCTTTTTTCTTATAATACAGTGGAACTGGTGAAAAGGAGGCTGGAGATGGCTTCAGAGAGGTGGCACAGGGAATGGCAGGACATGGAGCCAGACATTAAGGTTAAATATCTATAATTTTATGCAAATGAGGCAAACGCTGATGTGATGCACTTTAAATTAGAGACTTCTAATTCTTAACGATTAGATATGTGCCTGCAATTGGGTTATTTATCATGCAATCACTGGAGCCCATTGAATTTTTACAACCTCCAAATGTGGGGTGCTGAGAATGTACTTTAATAGACAAAAGAAAGGAAATCAATACTCCTTTTGTATTGGTAAAACTGGAAAAAAAATCAAGATTTTGAAAAGGAAATAGAAGCATTTCCTCAGCATGGTAATTGTTCCCTATGCTAACTGCTGTGGTCCCACCTATTTTGTATTGAGAAAATCCAATTTTTGTTAGTTCTTTTTAAAATAAATAGTGTGCAAATATTTTTTACTGGAACTCAAACTGCTCATTATTAATTTCTTGTAAAGAGATCAGATTGTTTCCAATCCTATTCACTCAGAGTGTCTTTCAAATAAAAATTAAAATTTGGATCAATAAAGATAAATTATATATAAACCTAAGATTTAAGAATGCAATACTTAAAATCTGGTTGGGGAATAGACATTTTATATTTGTATTTTTAGATACTGTTGGCTTAATTGTTTTTATACTTTTATTCTGAATAAAATATTATATACATGGCTTATTTTGTTTATTTATTTTCACTGAAATCAATTAGAATTACAGATTATCTTGTACACACTGCTCTTCTCAGCAGTGAATGGGTGTACTTTTGTTTTGTTTTGCTGGGCACATTAAACCCTCCCCTGCTTGTTGCCATATGAACAGAAATAAAAAGGCAACTTCTGCCCCCAGCGCCTTAACTGCTGATCTTATCCTATAAACTATTTTCATCTCTCTAGTGGTACATTTCCCTGTCTCTGACTTTATCCTCATTGATTAGTTAATCCACATGAGTTACTTGTTTTCTTGTTGTCAGTTTATAGCAGAATTTAACTCAATTATTTTTTTCCTCCTGGACTTATTGTATCCAACACTCTGACAAATCCATAAATTGCAGCACTCTAGTTTTTCAGTTTATTCTCACTCTGGTTTTGCAGCAGCAGGATCCTTGTGTTTGGAATGAAATCAATTTAAAATATTGCTTAGAGATGAATAAATAGCTGAAGGACTAGTTTGATTTTTAGCCTTATGTTACACCTGAGGCAGTGAGGCTTGTGAGTGAAGCCTGAACCCTCAGACAGTGCTGTGCAGGGAAGGACACAGCTATAAAGTTCCCTCCTGCTGATGAGAATAAAAAGGGTGAACTCGGAACATGTCAGACACGTTTAATATCCCCCACCATTCTGTGTTCAAAACCTGAGATTCTGGCACCCAGATATATTGACCTGTTCACTCAGTGGCAAAGCTTCAATATCAAGATTACTCTCCTTCAAGGTCTAATATTTTGTTTGCCTTGGGTTTGATCAATATTAACCTCCTGGGTCAATAAATCTTGATACTAGCCTCAAGAGGAGTCATTATCTTTCATAGAAAATGATTATTTCTCAGTTAAACCCTACATTTAATTCTCCTGTAATCCATCTCTTTCATCTTCATACATTTAACAATTCCTTTGAATAAAATGTGCTCTAAAATATCTTAGGCACTGCAGATTTTTAAAATCCTAATTAGCAGCTGCTACTAGGTTTTTCAATTCTTGGAAGTTGTTGGGCTCTGCTATTGTAACTATTTATTTTGTTGCTTGCTGTACCCAGGAAAAATAGAGACAGAAACCCCCAAAGCTGGGATGTAATATGAGAAACCATTTTAAGTTGTAGCTGTGGATATGGATTGAAAGATATGGGTCTGAACCACTTTAGAATTAATGGTCAAATAAAAGGGTCAGGAAAAAGGCAAAAGTAGCAGAACTTTACTTTTGTACTGTTTGTGGGTTGCTGGCCACAAACAATGATAAATTAAGTTCTAACCCTGAACTCCCCTGATGGGCCTAAAGTAAGAATTTAAACCCCTTTGTTTCCCACTTGTTCTTCAAGGACTAAAAGAAGTGTTCATGAGCAACAGAAGCAAGAATTGTCTTTTCAAAGACCTCAGTCTTTTATTATTTGAGGTTTCAACTCCTCTGAAATGCTTCTCTGGGGATGTTGTTGGTTTTCTGCTTCTCATTAACATAATGAAAACTCTTGAGCCCCATATTTAGAAATGAAAGGAGACTTCCATACAGGGCTAGAGCTATAAAAGGTGCTAAAATCCATTACTAGTGCACATCCTAAATTTATGGAAAGGACAGAACTTCTATCAAACCGCCTACATGTATCCTTTTATTGGAGCTTCAGTTTGAAGAGAGATGGCTCTTCCCTGCCGAAAGAGGTACTTTGGGATGAAAGAGCTCTCGACCCAAAGGCTGCCCTGCTTTCATCTCTGCTCAGCGAGAAGATTAGTGAAGTTAAAACTCCTCTTTCTATACCAATTGACATAAATTTGTCACCGAGTGATCTCACAGAAGGCCAGAATGGGTAAGCCTGGAAGGGATCACAGTGGCTCTGGAGTGCAATCCCTGGTCCAGCAGGGTTATCCCAGAGCACCTGGCACAGGACTGTGTCCCGATGGCTCTGCAATATCTGCGGTGAGGGACACTCCACAGCCTCCCTGGGCAACCTCTTCCCGAGAGTGGCCACTCGAGCGCTTTTCTAACACCTGCAGCTTGTCGGTTGCTGTTTCATGGACTGGAGCAAACATCAAAGAATATTCTTATTAAAATAAAAATTTTATATATTCCGTGTTTTGCAACGCTCAGGGGACACGGAGAGTCCTTACTCCCGTCAGGGATACAGGAGGGTCCCTGCTTCCCTGAGGGACACGGACAGTCCCTTGAGGGACAGGGGCAGACGCTGCTCCCCTCAGGGGACACGGGACGGTCCCCTCAGGAACACGGACATTCCCTGCTCCTCGCAGGCACACGGGACAGTCGCCGTTGCCCTGAGGGACGCGGGACAGACCCCGCTCCGCTCGGGGCACCGCCGCTGCCCTGAGGCCGGGCCGCCATGGCCGGCGCGTTGCTATGGCGCGGCCCCGCCCCGCCCCTCTCCGCGCGTCCCAACATGGCGGCGGCGGGCGGGGGCCGGCGGGCGCTGCTCCCGCTCCCGGTGCTGCTCCCGGTGCTGTTCCCGGCGCTGCTCCTGCTGCTGCTGGTGGCCGCCGCCACGGCGCGGCTGTACCGGCCCGGGCACGACCCGCTGACCGTGCTGACGGCCGGCTCCGTGCGGCCGGCGCTGCTCAACTCCTCGGCCGCCTGGGTGGTGCAGTTCTACAGCTCGTCCTGCGGCCACTGCATCGCCTTCGCGCCCACCTGGCGAGCGCTGGCGGGGGACGTCAAAGGTGAGGCTCGGACCGGGTCACCGCACACGGCCCCGCCGGCCCGGCCGCTGTCCCGCGGCCTTTCGCGGCCTCCTGCGGTGCCCGGAGCCGGTGCCGGGCCGCGGCGGTGCCTTGCGGTGCCCCGAGGGGCGCTGGGCTGGGGGACCGCGGGGCCTCGGTCACTGTGTCACCTGTGGGCCATGGCACGTGTGGCCGGGGGCTGTGCGAGCCGCAGTGCCTTGGTGCGTGAGCATCACCCTCATCCCCTGCTCAGGTTGTTCTGGTGTGTGAGCATCACCCTCATCCCCTGCTCTGGTTGTTCTGGTGTGTGAGCATCACCCTCATCCCCTGCTCTGGTTGTTCTGGTGTGTGAGCATCACCCTCATCCCCTGCTCTGGTTGTTCTGGTGTGTGAGCATCACCCTCATCCCCTGCTCTGGTTGTTCTGGTGTGTGAGCATCACCCTCATCCCCTGCTCTGGTTGTTCTGGTGTGTGAGCATCACCCTCATCCCCTGCTCTGGTTGTTCTGGTGTGTGAGCATCACCCTCATCCCCTGCTCTGGTTTTGCCATACAAGCCAAAATAGCACATGGGACAGAGCAAGGGGTGGATGGTGGAAGCACACCTCCAAATTAAAGGTTTTGAAGGAATGCAGGGATAAAACATCACCTTGCACGCACACAGCAGTCCAGCTGTGGATTTGCATGTAAGTGTCCCTGTGTACCCGAGGTTTGTTTAGACTGAACTCTTGAAGGCACAATGTTTATCTTCTAAATGTTTTATAAAGAGAGCAGCTTGTTTCAGAGGATGAATAGAAAATGCGTGGTACTGGAGAAGCCATGCACACATTTGATTTTTATCTTGCAAATTCAGTGTACTGTGGATGGCCTCAAAAGGGGAAAAGGGCCACCAGAAAATAATACAAAAATCAAGCAAAGTGATATCCAGGTTTTCAGATTTATCAATTACTGACTTTAAATGTAATGGTGGCTTATGCTGAGGGGCCTGCTTTGCTGTCTGTTAGCCTGCTCAGTTTTTTGGCAGGTGCTGAAGTGTTTTACTCTATTTGTAGATGTAAGGAAACAAACAGGCCCCTGAGGTATTGATTAAAGTTCAGTATTTTTGCTGGGGAGGAAACCTGAGATCAGACTTGTAGGAAATATTATGCTTAATATAGCAGCGTAAAAGGCTTTTAAACTACTCTTAATTTCACATTTCAACCAGGAGACGTTTCCAGGATGGATACAGCAGTTTTTATGCACTCATGGGTTCACTCTGAAAGGGACTGAAGAGCTCTGGCTGTTCTGTGGCACTCTGAAAAGCATTAACATCTCACATGAAATGTAGGTGCAGTATTTGGTGTACATTTAGATATATGGAAATGGAAACTACCCTAAAATAGGTCCTGATGAACTCATCACATGCTGGGGAATTGTGATTGATGAGCAAAAACTCAAAAGCAGAGAAACACAGATCAGTCATGATTTTCAGAGCACTTCAAATGCTCCTTACTTGCATGAGGCATTTGTTTATAAACCAGTAACTTTTTTTCTGTTTAATTTGCATAAGTTTATGTAACATTTTCTCTGCTGCTTTAATCTGCTTGTGGCCAAAATAATATTAGATCTTTTCCTTCTTTCAAGTAACAAGGAGGTCTTTGAGCACAGCAGTGGAGAGAATGAAGAGCCCAAACTAGCCAGAGCTTTGATCAAAACAAGACAGGGATTTAGGTAGGATTACAGCAGAGTACCTTTGTAACTTTTAAAGACTTCTTCAAATGCATATTTTCTTTCTCATCTGCAGACATGGTAACTGCAGATGCTGTTACACACTTGTATCACTGCAATCAGTTGAAGGCTTCTCTCCCTTTTAATCCATTGAGTTTTAATGAAAAGTTGCCATTTAGAAAGTGGGTTTTGAATGTTTGTGGACATTGGCACAACCAACAAGTGCTGTTGGCTTCTGGTGTTACTTGTCAGCCAAATGTTTCCATTTTCAAGTTGGATGAATGGATTTTAGGAGACTGAGAACAGTCACACTTTTCATTGGTAGCTTCATCAAAGAAACCAAACCCAAAATATTTTGCCCACTTAATCTGTCTCAACATTTCTTTTTCAAAAATATCTACTCATCTGCTAGGATATTAAAAGATATCCTTGAGGATGCAGATTTTACATTAGGGAACTCCTAGATTACTGGGGTTATGTTTGCTGATTTGTTGTCCAGTCAAAATCCAGTTAAATTGGTGCAACAGCTTTGTCCAAAAAAAGGCCTGTACTAATAGACTTCATTTTTATTTTGTTTCTCGTTTGCTAAATCTTGGCAATAATACTGTTGCAGACTTCACAGCAGAACATAATCCTCCTGAAAAATAGGATCAGTGCTTGCTTCTGTGTAATTTATGTTTTTATTTTGGTACTCCCTCTCAGAACAGGCTTTAAGCTCAGTCAGTGCTGCTACTTTCCTAATCACATGTTTCATTACAGCAGTGGCCAAAGTGGCCATTAGAGTTAATTATCCTTTTTCTGTCTAAAACATGATTAAGTCTATCCAGCAAAATATCCACGGGCTGGAATTATGTGTAGTAACAAACCCTTGGAAATGCCACATAGGACAACCTGTGAATTATACACAGAATCAATTCACTCCTCAGGATTTGGAGTAACTGTCCAAATTTAGCAGGTTTTGCTTCAAATCCTGCAATAACAATTTCCTACTTGAAATTTTTCTTTGAACACCTTTGGTGGGGAACTGCAGTCACCTCGTCATCATTCAGGAAACAGCCAAGTGTCAAAACAGGCAACTCTCAAGTAGCTGTGAGAGAGAGGTGCCTGTGATGAGCCTTTTGCCTCCCTGAGTGAAACTTCCTGATGGAAAGCACCCAGGTTTATGAAAAGGAAGAGTATTCCTCGTCATTCAAGGTCGATGCTCTGGCATTTCTCACGTGGGAGGTTTGACCCACCTGCAATATTCCAGTTTGTCCAACACACTCCTGTCATTCACTGGAGCTTGTTTAGCATAAACAGAGATTGTGTTGGTTAATGCATCCCTCATCTGCTTCTTTCCCATCGTTTGTGAGTCAGTATTTCGAAACCACTAATGCTAATTTAAAATTCATCAGCATTTTAGAAAAAGCCACGGTGCCACAGTAACTCCAGAGTGTCGATTGTGCACTCCAGCAACTCTGGCATCCCTTGGAAAGGAAAACTCCGTTTCCAGCAGCAGGAATGCTAAGCAGCACATCCCAGCTGGTGCTCTTTAACCCGAGCCTTCAGCTGGGGTGGGGCTGCTTTTTTTTGTGCGGGGTTATTTGCATTGTGTTCAGAGAGCTCCTATTCATGGCGTGGGGGAGGATGCAGACAGGTGGAAAAAGGAGGAGGAGTGGTGAAAGTTGAATGAAGGAGATAACCAGAAGCCAAACTTTTCTTTTGTATTTTGCATTTTATTTGATGAAATGGGCTGTTGTGTCCTTTGTGTTGCTGTGAATGAGTGCCCATCTGCTCCAGCGTGTTTGAGGGCTCTCCTGGTGCCCGCTTCAGCTCTTGGCATGTTCAGCACAAACCTCTCCATCAGCTGCCCCAGCCTCCTCCAAACACAAGTAAAGGTCAAGCTAAATTTCAGAGACCAGAACTGTCCATCAGCTCTTGAACTTTCATGCTCTTTCATGCTCTTTTCTATAAAAGGAGGTTTAATTTTAGTGCTTTTTAAATTTTATTGGGAATTGTGGGGGACCTTCAAATTCTGCCCATGGCTGGTTTGACTTAACTTTGCTTTAAAAAGCAGCTGTCTAAGGATTCTTTTGGAGTGGTTCTTCCTTAAAGTGATTGCTGCAGCACAGCCTGGCTCCAAAAAGATAAATTCCCACCAAAAAGAGAAGCAGTAAGTTGGAAGGTTTTATTGAAGTTATATAAGCATATTTATGGAAATCCCTGAACTCTCGTGGTTATTGCTGTAAAGGAAAGCCAGAGCGATGCTCAAACTCAACCACTAAACACTCTGGTTAAAACTCTGATATTTTTGGGGGTATAACTAATGTATTTCTGAACAATACTGCCAGATAGATGCAGCTTTCAGCAAACATTTCATGAGCTGGGGGTTGTGTGTAATTCTGAGGCCTCTCAGAAAATTGTAAGTTGGAGAAAAAAGCAGCTTGTTAAAAAAGCTCTAATCCAAGGTGCATCAAATTTATGGCTTTGTAATTGACAGCCATGTGGATAAGTAACTGTTGGATGAATTTTATTCAGTTATTTACATTCTGCATGCTCTATTTTATGAGCACAGCTGATGGGAAGAGCTGAGGAATTCAATCCAGCTCCTTGCAAGTGTTGGGTTGGCCCTGATTTCATCTTCCTGGATTCATCCCTGGAACTGCTGCATTGTGTGCTGGGATTCCCCTTGTTTAGGTGCATGGAAAACACTGAAGAAAAGCCAAGAAAAACAGGGAGGTTTTAGTTATTTTAAGACTCAGTAGATCGTATTACACTGGGGGATGGAAATGAATGGCAAATGAGAATCGACCCAAGGCTGGATTTTTATGCCACTGGAATCTCTCAGAGTCCTGGTGCTGGTTTCCATGGGAAGCAAGGTAATTCATCAGCTGGGATCCGTGGTCACTCCTGCTGGAAATTGAAAGATATCTTTGTTTGCAGACTGGGAATCTGCAATTAGAGTCGGAGTGCTGGACTGTGGGGAAGAAGGGAACTATGAGACGTGCAAAGAATACGGGATTCACTATTACCCAACTTTAAGGGTAAGTGGCAGGACACCCTGCCTTAGGCAAATGATGCATGTTTTATAGTAATTAACTCTGTAACTCGTTGTTCTGTAGCTGGAGTTTTGCTTTGTTTTGCTGAGAAAACTGCAGAATTGAAAAAAGATGAATTTGAGGGAGTTTTGCTGAAAGCAAGATCTGATGCAACTGTTTTGAGCAGTAATTCAGTTCTGATCAGAGAAATTCTTATTGAAAGAAGCTATCATTCTGTAAAGTATCATGTTATCACATGTATATAACCCCTAGTTTCAATAAATTTATTAGATAATAACCATTTGTATAAATATTTTTCAAATTCAGATGTTACAGGATTATTAATAGTGTTTTTAGTTTTGGTGTGTGAAAGTAAAGGGAACACATTGAAATTGCCTTGTGAGAACAGCTGATTGTGTAACCAAATTAAAAATTTACTATTGATGGATCCTTCACTATTATTGTGATTAATTTCATATTACTTTTCATAATAAAATGCTTAAAATGCCTTTTAAAGAGGATGCCACATCAGCCAAAAGTATCTGCCATTGTTCATTTATAAGTCTAAATGCAGTTTTTACCTTCTCAGTCAGTCTGTATTAATCACATCATTAAGTATGAGCAGAATGTGGTGGATGGAGAGGGTTGAATAAACTGTGATAACAGGAGACATTTCAGTGTAGGATTTGGGATCTTTTACCCTGATAGTAAAACCAATATTTGAATTTTCTTTTACTCGCCAAAGTTTTAGGTGTAAACTGTGATATCCTCTTTACTAAACACTGAATCTTTTCCATTTTATTTTTTTGTAGCAGAAGGCAGCCAAGCTCCCTTAGCTCTCCTGTTTAACCACTGGAGGGAGTTGGGAAAATGTGAATAGTGTTCCAAGTACACAGACAGTTGGTAGCACTGATTTGGTGATCAGTTCATTTGTGTTTGGGTTAATGTTTGCAGCACAGGATCAATACACACCACTGAATTATGCATTAAGGTATTTTTCCTCTTGCCCTCTGGTAGGTCAGAAGCAGCTTTTTGGAACTCATAGGCTAAGAGGGAATCCTGTCTCCTGGCCAGATAAATAAAAATGTTTTATAGTTAGAGCTTTAAAAATAAGAACTCTTGAAAGCCATTTTTGTTCCTAAACTGTTTTTTTTTTGTCTGATACAGTGACTTTTCTTTTCTCCCATGCAGTACTTCAAAGCATTTACGAAGCAGTTCACAACTGGAGAAAATTACCAAGGTAAGAACATTTTACTGTAAGAAATTCCCAGAGCAGTTTTCCTGTCACACAACAAGCAAAATCCCTTTGCCTGTCAATTCCTTTGGACAGGGATGGGGTGGACATTAAATAGCTCTTTAAGACAGGATATTTCAAGTACTCTATGAAGTGTTAATCAGATTTATAGGCAGGCAAAACATTCCTTCAAGAAACTTAGGGATCACATTCCTATTTTTTTAAAGTGTAGCTCTTAATTTTCACAAAAGGTTTGTTAATTTTTTTTTTTTAGACCTTTTTTTTTCCCCAGCACACTCCTCATCAGCACGAGATCCAATTTGCTCAATCCTGACTCGGGTGCCTTTTGATCCCTCAGCCACTTCCCAGGCATCCTGAGTTGGGAGAGCCCCTATTCAGATGGTGACTCCCTGAAAATAGGCTTATCCCAGGGTTTGACAGGATCACAGCTTGAGGTGGTTTGTCTGGGACAAAAGTAATGTTGTCCCTTTCTATGGATGAACATTTAAAAGGCCAGAGGTCAGAGGAGAGACCACCTGCACCATTAGCCCTCCCTGTACCAGAGAACCTTAGTTTTACCTTTTGGGCATTTGAAGTATTTTCTGCTTTTTAACGTTATTCTTTTAAAGCTAATAAAATATTCTCACACTTCAGTTATTTCTTCCTCTTGTTCCGTGGTTTTGTGGCCTCTCCATTTGGTAGGGGCGATGCACCTTGGCAGATTTTCATTTGTGGTTAATATCCTGCTGAAGTTGCCCACAGCAACTGCTGTGAAAATGTTCACATTGAGAATCAAGCATTGTTTGAAGAGAAAATCAGCAAGGCAGGCAGATGGATACATTTGGAAAAGTCTTGAGGTTTTATTAATTTTGGGATGGAATGACAGCTTTTAAATATGATCTCACAGCAACATTAAAATGAAATCCTACAACTACATCCTTTGTTCCTTTTCTTCAGCCAAGTAATATGTTGGGGTTTAAGTCTGAATTTAAAGCAAAAACCTGACCCAGAAAAGCATGAGGAGACCCACATGCACAGCAAACTTTCATGTGAGTCATTTTTTCCCAGTTTTCTGAAGGGTTGTGATTTTTTGGAACCTGTTCCCAGCAGGAGCAGATCGAGAGCTGCAAACACTTCGTCAGATGATGATTGACTTCCTCCAGAACCATTCCCAGGAGGTGAGACCTCCTGCTTGCCCACCACTGGATCCAGTGTTGTAAGTTCCTTGTTTTCAAATGTACCTACTCTGTTTACTCAGTTAATTAAATAAACTGTAGAAGATTAAAAATGAAGTGAGTTTTTTTTTTTTTATTAAGTTCTGCTATGAGATTTCATGAAATTCCAAGAATAACAGTGGATGTATTGCATTCTGTGCTAAATTGCTTTTCTTTTCTTCAAAGGCCCAGTGATCTCCCATCTCTTTTTGACAAGAACAGCCACCACTACACAGCCATTGTGTTTGAGAGCAACAGCTCCTACGTGGGCCGAGAGGTAACTGGGGCTTGTGAGGGACAGAGTGACTGTGAATGGATGTTTCCATAAACCAGCTGGATCTGAGCTTGTTTAGCCAAGCAACAGCTCTCTGACTGCAGCATTAGAGCAGCTCACACAGCTTTGGGGGATCATAAAACCCAGGGGGTTTATAGGGCTGTGGTGTTCACTCACTCAGGGGAACTTGCTTACAAAAGAATGTGAGGTCGTGTTAAATTCTTCCATTCTTATTTTAGTAGAAGGTTAATTTGTCAGTTTCATTCTCAGCACAATTTTCTTTCAAGAATTTGAAAGATCACAACAAAAGTATTGTCAGATCACATTATTGTTTTGTTTCTACTAGAGACTCATTTTTAGTACGCATTCTTCTGGCCAACTGTTTGTCATAATCTAAATTCTCCAGTTCCCTTTCTTCACATATAAATTTTGGAAAATTACGATAGTAGCATAAAATTATTTACCCAGTTCAGAAACACAGTGGAAGTGCAAGTCTTTAGGTTTTGCTTCCCAATAAAATATTTAATTGGGTGTCATTTCCCCACCTAATGAGCCTGCTGTTAGCTCAGACAATTGTTACTTTTTTTCTTCTTGCTAAGATCTAGGATAAGTGAAGAAAAAAAAATTGCATAATTATCCAAGCGTAATCTGTGTAGAAACATCCAGTGTCTGCAAAATGTTTCTAATTAGATTTGATGCTGAGATGGCCCAGTGTCTTGAGTGGAGGAGATTGTGCTGCCAAAAGTGGGAATTACTCTGGGATCAGGCTCCTTCCAGGCATTTGTTCTCTGGAAGCTGCTGTGGTGATGCAAGTGAGCATTACTGAAGAAATGGGAAGGTTATAATGTTCTTCAGCTTTTTATCACACCCTGTTTTTATTATCTACAGTTAGAGGGGAAGACAGAGTAATTTGATTAACACAAAGTGGAGTCCACTTTCAGAATAAAAAATGTTTGCTCGTGTTCTGTGGTATTTGAGCTTTATAGAATAGTTTAGTGAAACAGAAAATAGTATTGTTTTCATGTTTACAAAACAAGACAAAATGGACATACTGCTGAAGAAAAGGAGGCCATGTGTCATCACTGATGGAAGGAAGGAGGAAAAGACCAGAATAGACCAAGAAAAAATAAAATAAAAAAGGAAGAAAGGAGTATTAATTTCTAGGGAAGAGTAAATCTTCTTTAAGTGAAATTGTTCGTGTGCACGGAGCAGCTATAGCTGCACTTCCTGCAAACAGCTTAATGATGCCCTGAAAGGATGATGCACTTCACCTGTTTATGTGTCTTGTTCTGCAAGATTGGCTGTTCCTTGAACAATGTATAATTCATGGCATCCTTTCATTACCCAGGTTATCTTAGACTTGATCCAGTATGAAAACATCGTGGTGAGGAGAGCGTTGAATTTTGATAAACCTTTCCTGGAGAAACTGGGGGTCACCTCAGTCCCCTCCTGCTACCTGATCCAGCCCAATGGCAGCCATGGATTAATTAACAAGTAAGTAATTATCTGGCAGAGGGTTATGGGGAGGTTCACTTAGCTTATAAAAATGTCAGGATTTGATGTCCTGACACCTCATCAATATACGGTACTGAGTGATGTTCCCTATATTATCAATAAAAGACCTAATACTGCTTTTACTTATCTCTCTTACCTATAATTTACCCAGCTTTAATTTATTACTGTGATACTTCTGAAAGGAAAATAAAACTTTGGAATAGAAGTGGAAAAATAACATTTCTTGTGTAACGTGAAGTGACATTTGAATAATCATTATTTGTTCTTATTTTGAGCAGAATTTCACACCCCTAATCCAAGTGATTTGTTATTCATAAATTGAACATTATTTCTTTTCACTTTGTATCTAAACAGGCCATGCTGCACTGGGACTGTAAAAAACAAACCAAAGTGAATATCTGATTTTATAAATACAGTTATTTGCTTTGGACATTCACTTAGCCTGAGATTAAAAGTGATCTCTCTTTGTCCATTTGCAGTTTGAAGCCTCTACGGTCTTTCTTTTCTTCATATTTAAAGTCACTTCCAGGTGTAAGGAAAAAACTCCTTTTGCCACTGCAGCTGCCTGCTCCAGAAAACAAAGAGGAGAGCACAGAAATCAAGGTGTGGAAAGACTTTGATAAGTAAGTGATGCCCTTGATTTTAATAAATTTGGTGATTAAAAATTACCTGCAGCTTTTTCTTGCCATGAGGGAAGCTGTGCTGTAGCTGATTATAAAATCAGCTGTGCAGTTAAAAAAACTTAAACATTATAAAAACTGGTAGTTCAGTTCTGTATTTTGCTTCATTTCGCTCTGTTCAGGTCAGTTGTGACCAGCTTTTCAAACAACCCACAGGTAAAATTACCTGAGGTATTTTGGTTTTAGCAACGAATATCTGCTCTGGAAGGAATGTTTTTACCAGAAGTGTTGTGAAATATTCAATTACCTTGAAAATACCAAGGACTTACCACCCACCACCTGAAAGAAGTGATCAGCATCCCTGAAAAAATAAATGGTGAAATACCAAGCTGTAACATTTCTGTAGGAAATTCTCTGTGTGTGCAATACTGAAACAGTACCCACTGAAAAGGGCTTGTCAAATGCAAGTATAATAGGAAATACTAAAGTCACTGTAAAAGATGTTTATCACCCCAAATCCTCTGAGGTTTATCTTCACCCTCTTTCCCTCTTTGAGAGAAGGATGCAAAGCCTTTGCAGAGAGATAATCCCTCAGCATCTTTAGATGGAAAAGATGTGGGACTGAGTGCTTTAATATAATACTTATTTTCCTTTCATAGACACTATTAGTGTCATCTTCTTTCAGTGACTATTATAAAATACTTCATATGGAGCTTTCTGTTAGCAAAACAACTTAGTTAAATTGAGCTGCTTTCCAGCAAGGCAAAATCTTGTTGACATGAGTCTCCACTCCAAGTATCTTCTAAATAAGATCCTTTTGGAGAACCTCCTGCATTCATGTGGATGTCTCTTTATTTAAGAAACTTGAAGCAGAATTTTGCTGATTTTTATAATTTAAGTGAGTACTTTATTAATTAAGGAGATAAATTCTGAAGAAATCTGTGGCTTAAATTAAATTATAGATGTAGTATATATGATTATAGATTATTGTCTCTTTTAATATATGTTCTTTCCTGCATGTTATTTAGGAGGTGAAAGCAGCCAGGTTTTTTCAATGATTGTTTTTTAATTCTGTTTTTTAGTAACAATAGTGCTGCTGTACTCTTACAAGAAGTGTTAACTCTGTGAAATTCTGTTTGTTCAGTTGGCTTGCTCTGTCTCACACTGCCTGAAAAGCATTGAAAGCTGGGTCTGTGTGCCTGATGCAGTTTGTAAAGCAAGTTTGCTTATGATGATATTTCGTTGTGAGAAGGAACCTTGAAAATGTTTTATTTGGTTTTGTACCTGTCAGAACTCGTGTCTTGAGAGCTGCTGTGTTTTAACTCAGAGGTGAAGGAGCTGCAGTAAAACTGCTGCATTTGGAGAGGATTTCTAATTCAGTCCTTTCCACCACTGCCATTTTCAGTCTTGTTTGCACCCCTGCCCTGTGCAGAATCCCCTGTTGTTCAGAGCATGTCCTGATTCCGTTTGTGGCCAGCCCAGCAGAGAAGCTGTAATTTCCTTTCCCGAGGGCTGTAATTTCCTTACAAGGTAAAGCTGGCTGGGAGGCAAAAAGTGCAGTCAAATATAAAATAAAACTTTCTGGTGTGTGGTTGTGCCTCCAAGCTCTGCCTCAGCCCAAGCAGTCCCTGCTGGGCAGGACTCAGCAATCACTGTGGGGTGGCCAGTGCTGGGGGGGCTTTCATGACACCTCCTCTCATCAATTTTCCCTCTGAGAGTGGTGAGGCTGCCAGAGCATCCCAGGATTGATGTGTGTTGCAGGTCCAGGCTCTACATGGCTGACCTTGAGTCAGGATTGCATTTCCTGCTCCGGGTGGAGCTGGCCACGCACAAGGCACTCGAGGGAGCTGAGCTAAAAACCTTCAAGGACTTTGTCACCATCTCTGCCAAGGTAGGCACTTCTGGGCTTTGATTATTTGTGAAGATAAAGTGACTCCAGCAGGAAATTTATCGTGGGGCATAAGTCTCTCAAAATGTCTTGCACAGTGTTGAAGTGTGTGCATCCTCGGTAGCTTAAAAAAGAGTTTAGTGGGTTTATTCAAAGGCTGTTTTTGAGGTATTGTTTGCTGTTCTGACATACTTACAGGGTTAAAATGCAATTTAATTTCACCTTAGGGGGCTCAAAATTAAATAAAGCTTAAGTAGTCTGCAACATATTGAACAAACACTGTAAATATAGTCCATTTATCAGATTTTCAGGATAAGTAGCTATTGTTACTCAGTGGGATTAAACCAACCTTTGTTTTTCATTCTTGACTTTTGGATTTCATTAATGCATACTTGGCAAATGCTGTTCTATTTAGAGATATTAGTAGCTTCTGTCTGAATTTTGAATTTAATTGAAGTACTGATTTTAATTAAATAGGCATTCAAAAATAACTGAGCTATTGAATATAATTGAGTATTTTAAAATTAAAAATGCTTACGTGTTACACTTGCATGAAAATAATATATATAATATAATGTGATATGACTTGAAAAAATTTAAAATAATTTTGCTTTATAGTGCCAGCTTCCTGAAATGACCAATATATCTTTATTTTTACTCACTGTGTAGCCAACGTCATGTTTTATTTTTAAAAAGTGAATCAATAACTCTTGAGGGAATAACAAGGCCTGTATGAACCATTTCCAAATATCTGGGTTTATCTGAAAATCAGACAGACACTTCCTTCCCCAGCCAGCTCCCCCCTGCAGCCATCAGAGGTCAGAAATCTGCAGCTGGCCTCATTTCTTAAAGAAAGTGTGGTGGTAATCTTTCCATCATATTATCCCTAAAACATCCTCACTTCTTCCCTGTGCCTCCTGGCCAGCTGATGCCATTGGATTCCCTGCTGTTGGTGATAAATAGGGAATGTTCTCTTTTAGGTGCCTGCCCTGTCCCACCAGGGGTTGCTGTCCTTTATTTCTTTTTTTTTTTTTTTTTTTTGTCATGTTAACATTTTCCTTGCTGCTCTCATTCATATTTCCAGGTGTTTCTGTTAGGAAATTTTTAATATTCTTCTATTTATAGTGATGATCAATCCAAAAGTGCAGAGGTCTCTGATTCCCTCTTTAGGGAATTTTTGTGACTGAAATCCTGCTCCCTTTGGAAGGGTCCTTGATTTAATCCTGTAATAATTCCAGCTCTCATTAAAGCAAGATACCATTTCGGCTGTAAAATAATGGCCTGACCATTATTTTACAGCTCCTCACACTCATCTGCCAGGCTGTGGCTCCTGCAAGTTCTGAGTTAAGGAAGTCCCTGATTCCAGATCACTTTGGAAATCACTGTTACACATGAAAAGGAAATTTTTCTTCTGGATAACAACTCCTAAACTTACAGAAATCTGGCTAAAAAGAACTGGGTTTTGTGATTGATCTTCCAAAAATGAAAAGGATTTCAGCCTCTCTGTTTCACTGAGGTGTTTTACTTTGTTTTGAGCAACATTCTGAACTGAATTACCTCAATATGAAATCCTAGATAATGTCAAGTTGTTCTGTAGCATTCCTGCCTGCTTCATTTTTAACATTTTGCACAAAAAAACTTGTTGAATTTTGTAAGCAAAAGCTGCTGTGAGGTGGCTTTTTTACTGAAAGCAGAACAAGTAATCAATTTGCTCATCAGAAAACAAAAAGAAGCATTTTACAGACGGCAAAAACATTCGGATAAAGCCAAAAGCGTCTCGCTGCTAATGAAAACGATTTCTTCCTTGTCTTTTTATTTTTATTTTTATTTTTCTCAGCTTTTTCCTGGCCGTCAGCCTGTGGTGAAGTTGTTAGAGACCTTGCAGGAGTGGCTGGTGAGCCTTCCATTAGACAAAATCCCTTATGATGCTATCCTGGATCTGGTCAACAACAAAATGCGGGTAAGCTGTTCCCAGTTCCAGCATAAAACAGGGCATTAGGAAAGGATAAGATTCCATATCAACCTAAGACATCACTTACTGCTGCTCCCCCAGTCATAATGGGGTTGTAAGAAGGTTAAAATGAAAATAAAGTGAAATCATTAGCAGGAGAAAAAAAACCAACAACCCGCATTCCACACGAAGAAATTGAAATGAGAGAATTGGAACACGCAATCCTGGCTGGGTTTTATAATGAGCAAGCAATACTTGTTCCCTAATGTCATCCCCAGGGATGCAAGATTCCCAGAGGATATTTCTGACTTTGCTGTGCTTGCTCTCAGCAGGATTCTCTTGAAGGAGAATTAGTTTAAGAATCAGGAGAATCAGAATTTAAGTGATGGGAAATTTAGGGAAATTTACCCACTGAAATGTGCATTATTCCTGAAGAGTTTCCCCAAAGACTCTCTAATTTCCCTGCTGGAATCCCATCCCACTTTGGCAAAGCCGTGTGATAGGGTTATCTTTGCACAGAACTTAAAAATTTCTTCCCTGTTTCTATCTGAAATTTGGAAACCTCCTGTGTGTTTTAGGAAGAGGAGAGAGAATTCTCAGAAAAGAAAATCTTGCACTGGATTTCAGGTGCAATGAGTAAGGAGTGGCTTTGTTCTAAATAATACTGAATTTTACAGCCAGTTAAGGCTTTGCACTGTAAATCATGTACACCTTGTGGAGTAAAAGGGAATTTTGAATGTGCCCAAGGAAGCTGGAGCTCTATCAGTGTACAGGAATATTTTTGTGTGTTGTGTTCTTAAAAAAAAAAAAAAAAAAAAAATTAAAAAATCACAGGTTTAACTACTTTATATGTTCTCTCAGACTGATCTTAGTAGGTTTGATGTCAATGACTGAACAGTTTGTATCTTGTCCAGAAGGGATGAGTTTTATGATGATGCTTCAGAGTATCTGAGACATGAGGATTTTTAGGTTTGTTTGCCTGAAGCATGAATTCATGTGCAGAAAGTCACTTATTGCTCTTTACCCTGCATCACCTCAATTCCACGTGGGATCAACTGTGCTGCCACACTCAGTGGTACATTTAAACCCCAGAGCAGCACATCCTTAAATACATATCTTTTTATTTTTGCAGATTTCTGGGATATTTCTCCCCAGGAAAGTCCAGTGGGTTGGCTGCCAGGGCAGCAGACCAGAGCTGAGGGGCTACAGCTGCTCCCTCTGGAAGCTGTTCCATACCCTCACTGTTCAGGCTGCACTGAGACCAAAAGCTTTGATAAACACAGGTGAGCACCAAATATTTTTTATTTTGGTGTATAAATCCTCAAGGAATCCATTTGTGGAGGAGAGTGGCTGCAGGGCTGCACCAGCAGGGGTCAGAGCTTGGCTGCAGCAGGAAGGTTTGGAAATGTGCTAAATAAAGTGTGTGGCCCTAAAGCTGGGAGTAAAACAGCAGAAAAAGGTAAAAAAAAAAAAAAAAATTCAAACAAAGAAATTTTCAGCTCCCTGAAAAGAGATGAAAATGATTCAGGTTAGCTGAGGTTGCACTGGGAATGAAATTTGAGGAAAATGAGGTTTAACCATACAGTCCAGTAGCTATAAAAGATGTACAGCCATTAGCTGATCCTTCTGTAATGTTATTTCTTAAATACTCAGTGTTTGGACTGTTTGGTTGGGGTTGGTTTTTTTTCAGCTGAATGTACCTGTCATTAATCCCTGCAGTGATTTACTACTTTTCCAGCACTCTGGAAAATTGCTCATTTTTAGACTTGCAGCATCTTGTGAAGCTGAGTGTTAATATTCTGGTGATGATTCCTGTTTAAGAAACACGCTGGTTATAAAATCTGATTTTCTCACCCAATGAAAATAGAATCACTAATGCTAAAATTTTGGTTTTTATTCTTGCCAGGACAGTGCTTTGTTTGGTTACAGTTCTATTTCGTTTTCATTTAAGGCCATTTCAATGTCTTTTCCAAGGAATATGAGAATTCTACATGGACATCATAAAACTCAGAAATTTTCAGTTTACCAGTTGTTGATCATGTGTTAAAAAGGATTTTATTATTTCACATTATAGTTCCATACATTTGTCCAGCATTATTTGCAGTCAAAGTGAAAACCCTTCAAATCTGAATAATTCTCCTGCAGAACAGGCTTTTTTTGGTTTTGTTTTTTTAATAGCAACTCATTCTGTTGTTGATTTTTGTTTCTCTCTTTGTTTTGTTTGTTGTTCATGGGGCAATAGATAGAATTTCTTTGATTTAGTGCATTCACTGCCTGGTGAGTTTGAGGGGTTTGTGCTGGCTGATTTTGAGCTGTTCAGCAGGATCCTGCATAACTTGAATTTCCCCTTTTAGTCCCAAAGTGCCCTGATTAAATCTAAAAAAAATTTCTTAATATTTAACAATACAAAAATTGCACCTCCAATGTGTTTCAAGCACGAGCCTGAAGTTAAAAATACATTGTAGAACCTGAGAACTCTTTGGCACAGTTAACCCTGGCTGTAAATCGGGCCAGATATGTGATGATCACTTCTTATGGTGAAAGAATTGGGTCAGTCTGAGACTGTGGGATTATGTCTTGGGAGGTTTTCCTCTCCTTATTGCTTGTTTAAATCCCATCTACTAAAAAGCATGATGTACTCCCTAATCCTTCCCACCACAGGTAGGGTTTTATGGTTCTTGTCCACTTTAAAGATTAGGGTTACCCTGAATTGCAGTAGTTTGGGAGGAAAGAGAAAAGGAGGATTACACAATGATACATGGCAGATGTTAATAGAAGATTCATCTCGAGGCTGATAAAAGAAAAACAAACAAAATGAGCCATTTTGCAATTGTTTTCTTTCTGAAGCAGATGTATTCTTCTTGCTCATCCCCTCTGCTCGAGGCACTCTGGGTGAACTCCCTGTGGCTTTCTTGATAAAATGATTTTATTGGGTTTTATTTGATTACATTTTAATGCTGAATGGGGAAGTTTGAAGTGGGAGTAGCAGGAGGGAACCCAAGGAACTTGGGACAGAACTACTCACACCAAGGGTGTGTGAAATCATTGTAGAAATCATTTCCTGAGCACACTTCATTACAAGAAATGTGGTTTCAGGTAACAGGATGTGTTGGTGTGAATAAGACAGGCTTGTGGGTTTTATAATTAATTATCTGGCCTTTTAAAAATCTGTTGCTGAATTTGACAGATTTCCCCACAAAATGAATTTTCCAGGGTGTGCCACTGCACAGGAGAACAGATGAAATTAAATTTGTGTATGAATCTCATTTCCCCACTAAGAGATAATTTGCTGTTTGTGTTTGTTGGTTTTTTTCCTAAATACATATTTCAGTATAAATGGTAGAACTGTTCTGCCTGAAATTCGTTTCAACTTCCCAAATAATTTTCCAGCCTTTCTCTTAATGCAGTAATTTAATCTGCTTTAATCTCATTGCTTTTATTTATACATGTCTGTTCAATCACAGATATTGAGTGGCTGAGGGGAAATTGTTTGTTTTTTAGGATTTCTTTTGGGCTTTAAAGACTTCTTTTTGCTGCTGTGTGTAAGAATATCCTGTTGTTGTTCTAAATAAAGATGTTGATGACAATCTTTATACATTTCCCATATCTATAGCAGATCAGTGCCCTGATAATTTGAGATTTTGGTGATTTTTTTTTCCCAAGAAAACAAAGCAATAGTAAATTACTCATGGTGTTCAGCAGCAGGAGTCTGTAATTTGATCAATCTGCACCATAAAATGTGTTTAATTTGACAAGTGTGTGCTCGTGCTAACACACAGGACATTTTTAAATACATTTTGACATAATTTACTGGGTCAATTAAGCATGAATCAAGAATTCTGTGAGACAGAGATGAAACCATTAGGATTTCAACAAATTATATCAGGTTTTCAAGGCACTTAGAGATGTGAGGAGCTACCTGCCAACACAAGAAAGACCACAAAGTTCTCAACCTGTGCAGGCCTTATCTTCCTCTTATTAATTTCTCTTTTGCATTATCTTTAGTGTGAGAGTGTGAATGTTACAGGAAGAATCACGTGTTTGTGTTTATTTTAGGAGGAATTCCTGATTTATTCTCCAAAGTGTTGCTCAGCAGCTGCTCTGTGCATTCAGAGCCTGCCAAAAAAGCCGTGGAATTAATAACTCTAATGAGATTGTGGTGTTCTCTAATTCCTCAGAATTGTGGAGCAACAAACAGCCCTCACAGGCACCTTGTGCAGGACTCACCAGAGGAGGTTTCATTCTTGAGTTTTCACTAGCAAAGTCACCATAACTGGGCATGAATATAGAGGTGAATGCAGAATATAAACATTCATTCAGTTATGGAGAAAGTCTCTAGCTCCTCAGGAGTTGTGACATACAGAAAGTGGGAATTTTGCATATCTTAACCCTTTCACAATGTTCTCTGATAAAAATAATGTCTGGTTTTCATTAACTAAGTTTGGTTTTCCCCTCAAATTTTAATTTCCACTGTAGAGACCACTTGAGTGTTATTTGATTGTGGTGTTCAGGGTAACTTTGAGCACAATTGTACAGAATGTGCTGTGTGTATTGGTATAAACAGCAACTTGAAATTGCAAAAGTGATTCATTTCAGGTCGGGTGTCAATTCTATGGAGCAGGAACAGAGGAACTTTTCCTTTCCTTCTCCCCCACTTTGCTTTCCTGCTGCTGGAGCTGTGCCTGTCCCTTGTCTTGTAGGTCTTGAGGACAACCCCCAGATTGTGCTGCAGGTCATGAGGAGATACATCCAGCACTTCTTTGGCTGCAAGGCTTGTGCTCAGCACTTTGAGGAGATGGCCAAGGAATCCATGGACTCTGTGAAAAGCTTGGAGCAGGCTGTTCTGTGGCTCTGGGAGAAGCACAACGTGGTGAACAACAGGCTGGCAGGTAGGGGGGAGAAACTCCTGAGACAGAGCTGCTAGAGAATGGAAAATATTCTCAGAGCTTTGGTTTCTTGGAGATTTCACCTGTTGCTTGGTGAGGCTCTTCCTGGAGCACAAATCAAAGGAGCAATTCAGCTGCTTAGCAGTGGATAAAAAATAATTACATTTCTTTCTGTACCAGTTTAGGGTTAAAACCTGCCTTGGTTTTGTTTTGGGAAATGATGGTTGTTTTATCCTCAGGATAAAACGACCTCAACTCTTGTCAGATCAGCAGCTGAATAAAATAAAATTACTGTATAAAGGAAATCTGTGCCCCCTCCAGCTCCCTGTGTATTCAGCGAGTCTGAAAGTGCTGTTAAAATACTGGTTGTGTTTAATCCATTCTGTTATGGAGGTATCAAGTAACTAAAGCACTAAAGAAAATTGGTTTCTCTTTGCACTAAATCCCTGTCTGCTGTTATGGATCTGGGTAATGCAGCATTAGTTACAATTTAAATATGCTACATTGTGTTCATATTATGCTCCTGCTGCATTCCCAAGATTTATGAAGAATTAAATACTGTTGTGACTACAAACAGCTTGCCTCCTTTCTTTGAGGAGAAAAGAAGTAAATAATAAGAGATTCAATAAAAACATCCCCTAATTTTGGTTCCTGTAACAGGCAACTCCAGTGGACTTGGAGTTGCTAAGTGGTGGAGCAATGCACTGATTTAGAACATTAAGGTATTGGAAAACTCACATGGATATTGATTTAGGTGATGCAGCAGCCAGCTAAAATACCCTTTTAGTAAGAAGTATAAACACACTGGAATAAATAATAATGTTAAATTATGCTTTTTCAGTTTGCTAAAATTTCTCTGTGGGACAGTGATATATTTTCACCCTTAAAAGCTGCATCTGTATTTGTGGTGCTGAGTGAGAAATGATGTTTGGTCAATGAAAACACCTTGGGGTGGGGGTCAGGAGGTGGCTGGATATGGCTCTCCCCAAGTGAATTATTGCCTGCTCCTTTGGAATGCACAGGATTTACAGCATTTCCCTCTTTGGCAGGAAAACACAAAGTACAGGGAGTTTTCTGTTTGTAACCTTGCTGTAACACATTTTGTTTCTGCATTTTCTGTTGAAACAAATTGATTGCTGAGTGATCTTTAGGATGAAAAAAGCAAATTTCCTCTCTGCTCATAAATATCAAGGAGACAAATATTTTTAAATTACTTTTGAATGCATATTTTACCCAAAACAGTAGAAGTTTCCTGCTTCTAAAATGAATAAAAAGAATAAAATGAGAATAAAATGCTAAATTATTTTTTCTAAAATATTTAAGTGCTAGTATACTAATCAGGTAAATAAATTAGGGGTTTTACTAGGTGGAGTGTGGGGGGGTTTTTTGTAAAGATTATCTCTATTCATATTTTAAAATATTGTTTTTTAGAGCCAAGTGTGAGACCAGCTGCAGCGTTCAGCTCAGAAACATGTGAGCATCAGAAATGTTAAAATCAGATCTAATTCAAGATGATGTTACACATTTAAAGACTTGGTTTTTAGCTGAAAAAAAATACATCTTAAACATGAACATGGCTTTTAAAATACTTCAGTTTGTTGTGATAATGATGCAGAGCTGTGGAAAAGCAAGCTTGGGATGGAATGGTTCACAGCAGAGAAACATGAAAATATCCCAGTGCCTGGCCTTGGAGCTGCTCTTGCAAAGCAGGCAGAAAACAGGGATTAAGGAGTGAAAAGAGCAGTTTGTTTTGCACCATAATTCATGTTAACCCTGCAGGGCCCAGGCAGTTGTGTGTCCCTGTCTTCTAAACGCAGCAATTGCAGGATTTGGGGTTGGGATTGAAGTGCTGCAGTTTTTACTGTGAGTAAAGGGAAATAATTGTGATTTAGTGTTTGTGTTTTGTAATGTTTCGGGTCAGAGTTGATGAGAAAACTTCCAAATTTGTGATTTGTCTTCGTTTAATTCAATTATTGTGCTGTGGCTTTTTATGCCAACCTCACTGGAAGTGGAAAATGCTCCCTGGGCAGTGACTGATGCTGCAGCTTTCCCAGTTCATTCCTCCTGACTTCTTTCTATTTACATTTTTTTCCTCCCAATTAGGTGATTTGACTGAAGATCCAAAATTCCCCAAAGTTCAGTGGCCAACTCCAGACATTTGTCCTGCATGTCATGAAGAAATCAAAGGACTGCACAGCTGGAATGAAGAGCAAGTGCTGCAATTCCTGAAGTCCCACTACAGCAGTGAAAATATTCTCTATAAATACACCGAGAGCCAGACTGACCCCAGTGACAACGAGCAGGGGGACACCAGGGAGCTGAAAGACACCAACCTGCTGAAGAACTCGGGGGGAAATGGAGAGAACAAGCTCCAGGAGAAGGAAATCCCAGTGGATCCAGGCTCCAAGGCCTTGGAGAAACCAGTGGGAAATCCTGGAGCTGTCCAAGGTAGCGGCAAGAGCGCAGCTGCATCCCTGAACCTCAAAGGGGCCAGGCAGGCTGTGTCCTTCCTAGGGATTGGATTTTCCAACCTAGACATGAGTCTGTGTGTCATCCTCTATGTGGCATCATCCTTGTTTTTAATGATCATGTACTTTTTTTTCCGGGTGAGATCCAAGCGCTGGAAGGTGAAGCATTACCGTTCCTCGGTGTAGGAGCTCTCACTCTGCGTGGCTGTTGGGTCCCAGACACGGCTTTAATATTTATGATCAGGGATTTTATATGCAGTATTCCTTGTTCCAGACCCCTTTCTTCCCCAGGTGTTCAGCTGAACAGGTGCAGCTGGCCTTGAGACCCCCAAGGCCACGTCAATGTCCTCGCACAGGAGCGTTGCATTTGGCAGTTAAGATTTTTCCATCACTTCCCACCAACATCCTTTACTCATTTCCAGAGTAAACATTGCATTATGCAATCCACTGTGCCTGCTGGAGAAGGAAATTGGATATTGTTTTGTATATTTTCAAGTCAGGTGTTATTATTTTTTTTTTTTTAATTCATCCAGAGCTGATTTCACCTCCCTGAGTGCTGGATGGTTCCTCTGAATGGTACCTTGGCTGCTTCACTGGGAGAAGCAGGAACTCTGATGGAGTTTTTTTTTTTCAGGAAACAAGAGTTCTCTTCTGATTAAATCAATTCTAAACCTCTGTGACTTTCTGAAATATTATTTACATATTTAAAGTAGGAGGCATTCCACATTCAAATCATTCATCCCTTCTCTGGTGCATTCCAGCCAAGGATATGAGTGTGTCATCATTAGGATGAGAGTTTGGGGGCACAATTAGCAGCCTGATTCTGATTGCTAAGTAATTATGGTGTTACCCAGGTGGAAACCAATCCTGGTGGATGCTAAGAAAGGAAAACAATGTTTTTAGTGAAGAACAGCAAGATTTGTGTTACCATGGCAGAACAGATTGGAAAATTTGCAAATACTGAGTTTCTTCTGTTGAATTTCTCCATCACAAGGGAGCAATTAACACTGCCCTTGACATTTCCAGCTCCCTGATGGGTGAGGCCCAGAGCTGCCCTGTTCTGGGATTTGGCAGTTCCCTCTACAGGTCAGCGTGGGGTCCTTGGAGCAGCAAGTGAGAAGAAACCATGAAAAACATTAAAAAAAAATTATCCTTGGGAGTAGGAGTTGCTGTTATCCTGGCTGGGGGGGATAATTCACGTCCTGGATAGTGAAGTTTATAATCCTATCCAATGTAATTGAGCATGTTCTAGTTATCCATTACCTAATCTTTAGTTAATCCTAATAGGTTTTGGCCTCAATGTTTTCTCGTGGCAGTGAGTTCTCCAGATTAATTATGTTATATAAAAAGGCTTTTCCTTTCAATTCTACATTTGCAACTTCTAATTTAATTGAATGTTTGCTGGCTCCTCTGTTACACGAGAAGGAATGAGGAGTCCCTGGCCAATTCCCTGGATTTATCCCATTGGGTGTCCTCCTCTGCTTTCCCTCTGCAGCCCCAGCATAGAAAGTTTGAAGCCTGGCAACAAAAAAAGCACAAAAACTCCACAGGGTTATTTTTTTTCATAATCAAACGTTGGCTGTTCACAAAGTTGAGTATTTCTGACTTGTCTCTGCAGCATCCAGCAGGAATAACAAAACTGAGCTGCAGAGATTCACTGTCCCTTGTAGCTGAAGTTTGTCAAAATAACACCCACAAAGAGAAATAACTTTCAAAAGGTGTCAGAGGAAGAAATCTCCCTTCCCATGACCCTGTTAGTCCAACATTCCTGCAGAGGGGCTGGGTCTGTGCTTATTGAGGACCCTCAGAATTCCAGAGTTCTGGCACAAGGAGCCATCCTTGGTCTTTCTTTAGGAATTTTTGATTCCCATCCCTAGAGCAGCTGGGTTTGGATATTCAAACACCCTGTAAGCACAAGAGTGATCCAGGCTCATCAGGGCCCCTTGGTTTGGGCTGGAATCCAGTGAGGGATCCCAGGGCAAGGCTCAGAGGAAAACCTGGAGGTTCCACACTGAATTTTGAAAATCAGGTAACTTTGGGCTGGTCTAATGTGGGCAGGTGTTCTCAGCCCACCAGCAAAGGACACTTAGCTTTAAAAGAAAATCCCAACACCAGGAAAACCTGACCCAGAACAGTAAGGCTGGATCTGGAAAATCGAGCCAGTTCATTCCTGCTGTCAGTATTGCACATCCTCAAGTTGAAATTCAGTTGTTAGGGCTGTGGTTCAGAATTCTGACAAATACACAGAGCTGGTTTCATAAGCTTTGACTCATCCTGCTCATTTTTGTCTGCACATAAAAGCAAAAGGCCTTGGAGGTTTGTGGGGATGATTTGCCATTAAAAACCAGCAAATGTGGGTTTGGAATAAAGTTTGGGGGATTTGCTGCACACACTTAACTTCCACATTGCTGTGACCCTGCTGCAAACACAACAAAATGAATCAATACTCAAAGTTCTGTGGCTTTTTTTTTTTTTTTTGTCTCTTCAGAGGATAAAAGTATGAAATCAATGAAATGAGGATGTTGCTTGTCCCTGTTGATGCTCCAGCTCTTGCCAGTGAACCAGCCAAGGCTTTCACTTCATTGTCCTCATCTGGGAAAGTTATTCTTGAGTTTGAATTCACTTGAGTAAATCTTGGTTTGCTTGGGTTTATTCTCTGTCTTTCTAATGACAAATTATATAATTTTACGTCTCTGCAATGATACAGTCTGTGCTGGGGCTGGGTGATGCTGCCAGGAAAATGTTTCTGGTTTAAAAATCACCTCCAAGCCCCACCTCCTCGATCTTGGAGGGTTTATTTGTGTGGTGTGCTGTCCACAGAGCTTCCTGCAGTTCCACTTCCCTGTGGGAATCGTGCTCTGCTGGGGCAGTCACTTGGCCCTTTGTAATTCATGGAATTTTCTTTGCTCTCAGGATCCTGTTTTCAAATAGGAAATATTAAAATAAAAGGAGTAGAATGTGCCAGGAGAGACAAAATCTGCAAGTGCTAAAGAAACCTGATGAAGTTATTTGTGAGAATTCCTAATTTTCTGCTTCCAGCAGTGCATCCATCCTGCTGTTCCTGCACAGAACTGGATGGGAAAGAAGGTCCCAGGTGTGGTGTTGCACATGAGGTGTTGCAAATAGTGATGATACCATTTCAGTAATTTAAATACCATTTATGTAATTTACCACGATGATACCATTTCAGTAATTTAAATGTTCTATTTATTTGAAGTCAATAACTTGACATTTCCAAGTGTGTTCTGGTTGGGTTGGGTTTTTACTCTCGTTCCTCTCTTGAAAGGAAAAGTGACTGTTTTGTACTAAGTTGTAAATTAATGTGCTTGTTTAAAATAAAATGCAAACGTTTGGGCAAAGTGGATGTGTTTGGGCTCTTTACCTGTGTTTGCAAATTGTTTTGAGCTGAACTCTCTTGCCAGGACAGCTCCTGAGCAGGTCCATGACAAACCAGATGCATCACCTTGGGGAGGTGTTGTTTTTAAGCCCAAACCTCTCAGGAACTGCTAAGGAATCTGAACGAGGGAAGAGAAAATAAACCAGGAAGAAACAAATGTTTGAGTGGATTGGTTTTTATTAATGGTTGGGTTTTATTAATGGCAGAAGCCCAAGTGAGGAAGGCCATGGGCAGGGCTGGTGCCTGCTGCACCCTGAGCACGAGGGGCTGCAGGGGGAGATCAGCACAGGGTCCTGGATGTCACAGGGGGAGAGACCACGGGGCTGGCAGGTGCCACTGATGGTCCTGAGTGGGACACAGCCCCTGCCTCTGTCCTGGGTGGGACACTGCCCTCTGTCCTGGGTGGGACACTGCCCTCTGTCCTGGGTGGGACACTGCCCTCTGTCCTGGGTGGGACACAGCCCCTGCCTCTGTCCTGGGTGGGACACTGCCCTCTGTCCTGGGTGGGACACAGCCCCTGCCTCTGTCCTGGGTGGGACACAGCCCCTGCCCTCTGTCCTGGGTGGGACACAGCCCCTGCCCCTCCCCTGCCCCTCCCCTGTGCCCGGGGGGAACAGGGGGAACCGACCCGGCACCACCACACGCGGGTTTGCTTAAAGTGTTTCCTTAGAGGCTCAGAGTAAAAATCCACTTTAAAACCGAGTTTAAAAAGGACTGTGGGGGTCATCAACTGCCCGCAGGTGTTCGTGGCCCTGGGGAGGGCCAGGCGCCCAGGCTGGTGGCACCCGCTGTCACTGCAGCCCGGCTCCCGTCACACTCCTGTCACACTGGACCCCAACTCCCTCCTGGCATTCCTGGGTACTTGATTTGGGGACCCCAATCCTGGCCACAAAGCGTCTCCCTGCGTTTCCCAACCACCCAGGGCTGGGCTGTCCCGCAGCCTGGAGCCTGTCCCCGGCCAGACGAAGCATCCCAGGGGACAGCCCTGACCCGGCCTGGGCCCCGCAGGACCCGCAGGGGCAGAGGGTGCTCTGGCACCCCGGGGTGGCCGCCTCGGGCTCGGGGGCTCGCTGGGGGCTCCACGGCTGCCCCCAGGAGCGGGCGAAAGTCCCGGTGCTGCCGTCGGCAGGAGCATATGCGAGTTTGGAGGCTCCCGCCCCTAAGCTGCTTTTATTAATTTGTAATCCCCTGCGAGCAGGAGGTAAAGGGATTCGGGGGATTAACGGGCTCAAGTAACAACCATAATTATCAGCTCCGGCTGCCTGGGGCAAGCGCTGCACACACGCACGGGGCTCTTCCCACACAAACACGGCCCCCGGTGGCCGCACCGACAGCTCCGCACACGCGGGAAGGCCGTGGAGCAGGACACGAGCGCAGGCTCCGGGCACAGCCGCACCTGCACCTGCACCTGCACCTGCGAGCACGGCCCGGCCCCGCCTGCGCTCCCCGGGGCCGCCGCGCTCCCAAAAACCCCGCACAGCCCCACACAGACACAAACGCTCCGGCCGTGCCCGCCCCGTCTTCAATTAGAGCAATTAACCTCCTGCGGCCGCCGCACGCCGCTTCCCGCGGGTCACACACCCGCTGCCTCCCCGCGTTCGTTTGTTAATTAATTAGCGGCGGGGAACGAAGCTCCCCGCTGCCCACGGGCGGCGTCGGGGGAGCTCCGCACCGCGGGGACAAACGAAATCTGGGCGCGGGGGCGGCCGGGGGGCAGCGGGGCCCGGGCGGTGGCTCCCCCCGACGGCGGCTCCCCCGACCCCCTTCGTGCTGCCCCCGGGGGATTCGCAGGGACCCCGGGGCCGCTTTTTGCCCCAGGGCGGAGGCTGCAGCCCCAACCCACGCGTCGGGCGCGGCCACGCGTGGGGCGGCGGGGCCAGCGCTCCCTCCGCCGCTTTTGTGATGCTAAAGAGCCCGGCGCTGAACCGCGGCCCAGCTGCGGCCCGGTGCCGCCCCCGGCCCGCCCCCCGCGGCCCCCCGCTCCGCCCTGCTCTGCTCTGCTCTCTGC